>JAGKTI010001235.1:3094-17936 GCA_018397915.1 Birgus latro | reverse complement strand
ACTTCTTTTTCTTGTTCCTCACTACGTGTGTTAACTTTTTCCAATTTACTCTGTAGGACTTTGATCTCTCTCTCCTGCTCTAAGGTCCATTCCTGTAACTCTCTAATTACTTCCCATACCTTTTTTAGTTCCTGGACATTCCTCTCTGCCATTTTCTCTACTCCTGCTACTCTTGTTTGTTGCAGCTTATCACTTCCTTTACTAACATTTTCTTCGAGCCCACAAATTCCCCCTCGCCAGTTGTAAACAATCTTCCATCTTTCTCCGCCATGATACAACCATATGGAAACTTACTTTTTCACTGTCTTGTATTTTTAGGGCCAAAATCTGTGTTTTTTTTTAAACTAATATCCGACGGGACCACCACTCATGCATTCAACCACATAATCACAATAGGTTGTCTCCTTTTCGCCGCTGGTTCAGCGATTATTTCTCTCGAAATTCATTAGGGTGCCCTGAAGTGTTATGTGTGCTTGCCAAGTAGATAAGTAGTCAGCAAGACCGTGTTTGGTGCTTTCTCCTCGTTTATATTGTAGTTTTTCGTGATCAGTTTGCATTGAGGTATGCATGAAAGACTTACCAGTGTTGCTGTTAGAAATGTATGTTGTGCGGGCGCATGGAATTGATACCACCATATTTATGTTGCGTGAGATTGGTTAGTAAGATGCTTGTTGAGTGTAGTGTTGTAAAGCAGTGTTGTGAGGGAGAAGAGGGACATGAGTTGTGGCCCTGCTAAGAATCAGACGTTCATTTATGCTGGATGGAGGGCTATGTATTGTTTTAGATTTGTATGAAAATGGGTGTGTTGGGCCTGTGTTTGGTTTAAGGGTAATGATGGTTGTTTCATGTTTCCCGATGATGGACATGCTGTGTTTATGAGTTGCTGATAATGTTTGAGAGGGCCTGCATGCCATGTGACCCTAAATGTTTCTTGTGTAGGCTGTTGATGCCCTGCGACTCTGTGCTTGAAACGTGTCTGGTGAAGGGGAAGGGGATTACATTGTAGTCTGATGGAAGGGGCTATAGATGCAGAGAAGAATGTTTTTTCAGACCCAGTGCTTGTTAATGTAGGGTGATTTATTCTGCATTAGGTCCAAAGATATTTTTGTTTGTTGTTTGCCAGAAAGTATGTGTTAGGTGTTGGAAGTGATGGTGTAAGGGAGCAAATTTTGCGATTCCCTCAGAATGAAGAAGATTTATCTATCNATAATAACAAACCCAACTACAAAATTCTGAATTCAAAGTGTAAATACAACCCATCGCAAATTTTAACCTCGAATTATTTGCCTCTTTATCAAAAACAGATCATGCTTTTGCACATCCATCTCGCTCCACACGGTCTTACCTATTAATAATATTACACTCTTGCTATACATTAACTAGGATCAAGCCCAAAAATGAATTTTGAAGTCCATTTCCCATACATTGCATCAATTAAACAGGGGTCCAAGACTACACTTACACCACACCTAAACTACACTTATATTACACTTACATTATACTTATACTAACTTATATTACACTTATATTAACTTATATTACACTTATACTAACTTAAAATTATGGCACAACAATGGCAGTGTGGGTATTGGAGGTGCCTCATTGCGATTTAGTGAGACAAATGTTTGTAGGACCGAGAGGGGTCTGTGATGAGGCTTATTGTTGTTGCAAAGGCTTTCCTTTTTTACTGTTTTCTTTGTGCTGGTTGTGTTGTCAGTTTCTTTGTTTAATATCAGGAGCCTTGTAATGATATCCTGTGTGGAGGAGAGGGGAGATGGGGTAAAGAGAGTCGTATTATTCTATAAGGTGAGCAGTATCTTTCTGTCTCCATGTGGAATATGGTGAATGCAATATATACGCTTTCGTAATATGCTTGCCTTTGTTGATGATGGGCGTGTTGTTTAGTGTTCTGATGTGTTATTCTGTGTCTTTTGTGAATATTACTCAGCTAGATTTCATGTAGTTTGTTTAAGTGATATGTGATCATTCTGGTTTGAAGTGTATTCCTGTGGTTATAAGGAGGGAGGTGATCTGAGGGAAATGTAGGTTCCGTTCGCCAGTTTGTGGTGAGTGAGTGTGGGCAAACAAATTTTGATATCTAAGGAAGAGGGTGACTGGTGTTCTTGGAGTGGGATATTCTGAGGTTACACTGTGAATGTAAACCCATGAAAAAAATATTGTTAGGCATGAGGCCTATATAATACAAAGCTTTACTGTCAATGTATCTTGACCTGTCTGTGTATGCCCAAGCGTATGGGCATGGATGAATTTATTTGTTCTAGAAGAATGTGAATGCACTGAGGTTCAACTCTACATTAGATGACTCAGATATGATATCCTTGTTTTTTAAAAGCAGTGCCAAGCCAGTCACTAACTTTTCTTAAATTGACCATAACATGGACACCTCTATCTATCCATGTATCTATCTGTCTATTCATAACCAGACACCATAATTCCGTAAGGTGTGGCCACAAAAAATCACCTCCATATTGCCCCGTCCCCCGCCATTTCACTGTCTTCCCCTCAGCTCACACCTCGTCTCTCATATACTTCTCCACTCCATCCCTCCATCCCATCCACGGTGTCCTCCTCCCTCTCCTCCCCCTCCACCACACTCATATACACTCTCCTTGCTAGTCTCTCGCTCTCCATCCTCTCCACATGGGCAAACTACCTCAGTGTTTTTCTCCTAATTCTTTTTGTTACATCCACATCCACACAACAATGCTCCTTTACTTCCTCATTTGTCAGTCTGTATCTCCATGTATTTTCACATGCTCCTCTCAATTAACTCATTTTCACAGCTGTCACTCTTGACTTGTGTCCTTAACAAGGTCCAAGCTTTGCTTCCATATTTTAGTGTTGGTATCACAGTACTGTCATGCAGCGACTTTGTTTACAAGCATGCTCACTTCCCTATTTTTTATCACTGCCTTCAAAGAACCAGCAACCTTTCTTCCTTGTTGTACCTTTTCAAGCACTTTACCCTCCAAACGTCCATCCTTACTCATCACACTACCCAGGTACTAATATGCACTCACATTTTCCATTTCCTCATCATCCAACCTCACTGTACATTCAGTTACAGTAGTCCCCCACTTAACGAATGGGTTAGGTTCCTGGAAAACCGTTCATTTCATGATTTTTCGTTGCACGAGCCCATTACAGCCTGGGTTCAGTGGGGTTTGGTTCCAGACTTCTGATTTCCCCCCCCCCCATCTACTAGTATTCACCCTTCTTTGCCCATTATGATTGCGCATAGTGACTAGCAGCTGTTGACAGCAGCGCCTCTAGTGACACAAAGCTCATACAAGTACTAGTATTCAAAGCAAAACAGCTGAAGCCTTCCCAAGTTCGCATGTGCGTTACTGCACTACTTTTCGCTCACCATGCCTAAATGACCTGCAACTAGACCCTAGCCAACAGGCAGCCAAGGCCTCCAGGAAGAGCTTTACACTCAAGACTAAGCTTGATATAGTAAGGCGGCACGAACGTGGTGAAAAACAAACTATAGCTCGCCTTCATGACCTGGCTCCGTCTACAGTGTCGAGTACCTTTAAATCAAGTGCTGTACATATGTACAATAGTTGTAGAATATGAGTTATGGAGTCATAAGATATCGTTTCGTTTTGTTTTGTTCGAAACGAAATGAACGAAATGAAACGAAACGATATGACTCCATAACTCATCTTCTACATCTATTGTACATACGTACGGCACTTGATTTAAAGGTACTCGACACTGTAGACGGAGCCAGGTCATGAAGGCGAGCTATAGTTTGTTTTTCACCACGTTCGTGCCGCCTTACTATATCCAGCTTAGTCTTGAGTGTAAAGCTCTTCTTGGAGGCCTTGGCTGCTTGTTGGCTAGGGCTAGTTGCTGGTCATTTAGGCATGGTGAGCAAAAAGTAGTGCAGTAATGCACGTGCGAACTTGGGAAGGCTTCAGCTGTTTTGTTTTAAATACTAGTACTTGTATGAGCTTTGTGTCACTAGAGGCGCTGCTGTCAACAGCTGCTAGTCATTATGCGCAACTGGCTTCTTTGATGGATGATTCGGGTGATGGTTAGTACACCAAAAATTGGTAAAATTATCGTTTCAACCTCTGACAGAATTAGGAAATTTTGAACCTGCTCTTTGATATTTTAGACAGTTCTAAGACACTTTTTTCTATGGCATCTTTCTTGCAAATTATTTTTATTTTACTCTTGAAGATATCCTAAGCTAACCTAACCTAACCTTGAGGAGTAAAGTAAAAGTAATTTGAGACAAAAATGTCATATAAGAAATGTGTCTTAGAATTTTCTAAAGAAAGATTGACGAGGAGAGTGTATGTGAGTGAGGTGGAGGGGGCGAGAGGGAGGGGGAGGCCGAGGATGAGGTGGAGGGATGGAGTGGAGAGGTATATGAGAGAGGGGGGTGTGAGTTGGGAGATTGGTAGTGAAATGGCAGGGGACAGAGTGACATGGAGGCGATTTGTTTGTGGCCACCCCGTTCGGGATTGAGGCGTCTGGCAATAGATAGATAGATAGATAGAAAAAAAATGGATCAAAAACTCGTAATTCTGTTTAGTAATACAGTAAAACCTCGATATAACGGACTTCAGTAGACCGGAATTCGCTTTTATCGGACTCGAGGAGCTACCGGACTAAATCCCTATATATCGGAAAAAGTCCGATATAGCCAGAAAGCAGTCCGGACTGCCTGACAACTTCAGCTATGTCCACCACAATAAGACAAGTAAAAGACATGTTTTTCAGTGCATAGTACAGTATTATTATACCATTTGATTAATGTAGTGAAGTTATAACACAGTACAATACTGCAATGGTGGTGAAAACTACCGATGCAATCCGGACTAATGTCTGATATATCGGAAAAAGTCCGGATTAGCAGGGGTAAGTCCGGATGTCGCTTCTATCGGAAAATCGCATATTTCGGACTGGCCTGAGCCCCAATTAGTCTGTTATAGTTAGGTCTTACTGTATAACCAAAAAATTTGTTGAACCAAGTCTAGTCAGTCGTGCAAATGAAGGGTAGTAAAACACAATTTTCGTTAAACCGATTTTTCGTTGTGTGAAGGTTGCCTGTACTTCATTTCTCTCGAAGACCATAACTTTTCTCTACATTCACTTTTAGATTCCGTTTTGTACACACTCTCCCAGCCTCATTCACCAAGCCTTGCAGTTCCCCTTATTCTTTACTTACCAATACGGTATCATCTGAAACAAAAGAACAGGAAGTTCCAAATGCTGCCTTTTCTGATTAGTACTTCTCCAACTTACACTGTTTTACCTTGTGTCCCATATATAACCCCATCCAGACACAAGCTGAACAACCATGGAGACATGACACATCCCTGTTTCAATCCAACATTCAGGTAGAAAAATTCATGCAGCTCACCATCCACATGCCCTGCAGCCTTAGCACACACATACATACTCTCCACATCATTCAGCAACTTCCCATTATCTTCATACATTCATAACACTGGTCAACACCAAATTTATTGTCTAAGTTCTTTTAGCTGATTTAGGACAGTTTTGATGTGCTGAATCCAAAAATCATATTGGTTTTGCTCAATCAGGTAAACTTTTTGAGCTATGGCCACATGTTGTTTTTGACGTTTTTGTTTACATGTACGGGTATTTTCGCTTTATATGATGCAAAATTCTTTTTTATTGCTTGAAATAAACGAACTCTGAAGAGTTTACATGCGCCAATTTATGACTAATATGTATTTTTATTTTACTGGTGAATGAAATGGCTTCGACCAGATCTTGCAAAAATTAGCCCGATGTATTCCGCTATATCTGCGGCGAATACACTATAGTTCCTAACAGGAATCCAGTCACATGTTTCATAAAGCTTTCTTACCATGTTTATTTTGGTATTCAACTTGGTGACCAGGATAAAGCTTGGGCGCCACACATGGTATGCAAGACATGCACCGAGTATCTGCGTCAGTGGACTAAGGGCAAGAAGAGTTGTCTGAAGTTTGGACTGGCCTGTGCGGGAGGAATTGGTGCCTTGCAGAACAAGGAACGTCATCAACAATCCTCTGGTGGACAGAGACAGGATACTCTTCCCACCACTGCACATCAAGCTCGGTTTGATCAAGCAGTTCACCAAAGCTCTGAACAAGCATGGTTGCTGCTTCACTTACTTGTGCCAGGCTTTTCCAGGGTTGACCATGGAGAAGTTGAAAGCTGGCATCTTTGATGGTCCTCAAATCCGTAAGCTCATCAGAGATCCAGAGTTTGAAAACTCAGTGAACGAAGACGAACTGGAAGCGTGGAAGGCTTTTATTCCGGTCGTGAAGAACTTTCTTGGCAACAACAAGACCAGTAACTACGCAGAACTTGTCACCAATATGCTGACTGCTTTCAGAAACCTCGGATGCAACATGAGCCTCAAAATACATTACTTATTCTCACATATGGATCGTTTTCCTGAGAATCTGGGATCAATGAGCGACGAGCAGGGGGAGAGATTCCATCAAGACATGAAAGAGATGGAGACCAGGTATCAGGGATGCTGGGATTCAGTCATGATGGCTGATTACTGCTGGACCCTGAAGAGAGACATCCCTGCCGCTGAGCATTCAAGGGTTTTGAAAAAACGGAAGTTCAAGCCCTGAATTTTGAACAGTGATGATGTAACATGCAATTCACATGTACTTACCTTTATCTGTCTATCTATCTATTGCCAGACGCCTTGATCCCGAACGGGGTGGCCACAAACAAATCGCCTCCATGTCACTCTGTCCCCTGCTATTTCACTACCACGCTACCAACTCACACCCCCCTGGGGGTCCCCCTGGGGGTCCCCCTGGGGGTAGGGTTTTTTTTCAAGAATTCTCCCCCCAGTATCCCTGCTTGTCGTAAGAGGCGACTAAAAGGGTTGGTGGTGGGTTAGTGCCCCACCCCGTAAAAACAACTAACTAAAAATACGAACTTGAAGCCTCGGACCAGGACTGACCAAAAGTTGACTTACCTTTATCAATGTCTGCTATTCAATTTACAGTAATCTATTTTTGTAACATTTAATTAATGAATTGTGTTAGAAAACAATTTTTTCTCTTAAAAACCTATTTCAACCGATAATGTTACAGAAATGTAATAGATTTAGTCAGAAGAATGTATTTTTAAAAAATCAACTTAGCGCAAAAACCTGACCTGATCGAGAGAAACGGATGTCATTTTCGGATTCAGCGGTGCAAAATTGTCCTAAATCAGTTGAAAAAACATAGACAACTTATAAATAATTTTTTTTTGTAACCCAGTGTAATATTTTCCACATTTCTTGACTATCCGCTCTGGCATATGCTTTCTCCAAATCCATGAAGGCCCCATAAACCTCTTTCCCTTCTCTAGAACCTTTTCCACGAAAGACCAAAGAATGAACATTTGACATACACCTCCCTATTCTTCTCCAACTAATTCCTCAGTTATTTCCACAACTCTGTCAATAAGCATCCTACCAAACTTTTCCTATTACACTAGGCAGACGAATGCCCCTGTGATTACCACACACACCTTTTTCCCCTTTCCCCTTGTACAGTGGAATAATTATACCTGACTTAAAATCCTCCAGGGCTCTGCCATTCTCCCAAGCCAAATCTGCAAATATTCCATATCCATTCTGCTGCTATCTATCCCCCATGCTTCATCATTTCACCACACACACTATCGATTTCTGTGGCTTTCTCCATTAAACTTTCTTTGTTGCTTCCACTGCAGTAGGATGAAAACTCTACTGATCACTTCTGCCTTTCCTACCTCCCTCCTTTTTCAAGCCATTTCCCAGCCATGTGTATTCACATTATTTTCTTTTTGTATGTTTAACATATACTTAAAGTGTTCTCTCCATCTGCCCACTTCTCCCCTTATCACTATCAGTCTACCATTTTTATCTTTCACTCCCCTACTAACCTCTTTATCACCCTGTCTAACTCTGTTTACTTCCTTCCAGAACATATTCTTACATTCCCTCCACTTTACACTCAGATTCCTTTCATATTACTCATCCACTCTTCTTACTCTTTCTTACTAATCTTTTCACATCTTTCTTCCTCTCTGCGTATAAATCTCTCTTCCGTATCTCAACTTCTTCCACGCCCCTGTTTCTCATCCATTCTCTGTATGCTTTCTTCTTTTGTGCCACAGCATGTCACACCTCTTCATTTCACCATGCTGTTCCCTGCACCCACTTTTGTCTTCTCTTCGCCCCGAACACCACCTCACATGCTGCACAGATTTCTTCTGTGAATATCTTGCACACGTCTTCCACCTTTCGCATCTGCTCCAGATCATATTTACCCATTCGCTTCTCCACTTTTCTCTTATATTCTGCCCTTTTTTTCATCCTCTTGCAACTTTTATATCCTCCTTGTCTCCAGTTCCCCATGTTTGAGCATTTCACCACACACTTATCAGTTCTTGGAGTTTTCAGCTTCCACTACTTCCATCCAACTGATCTCTTCCTCCCTTCTCACCACCCTCCTTCTCCCAGCCATTCCCAAGCCACTTATACTTTATACTTTCATTCTCTATGTTTAACAGTTCCTTAAAGTATTCTCTCCATCTGCAAACTTTTTCTCCCTTCTCCACTATCAGTCTGCCGTTTTTATTTTTCACTCTTCTATTGACCCCTTTATCAACCTGTCTAACTCACTATACCTTCTTCCAGAACATTTTCTTACATTCTCTACATGTTACACTCAGATTCCTTTCAAAGTCCTCATCTAATTTCTTTTACAAATCTTTTCACCTCCTCCTTCCTCTCTACATATAACTCTCTCTCTTTCATCTTTCAGCTCCCTCCATGCCTCTGCTTCCCATCCACTGACTATATGTTTTCTTCTTTTGCGCCGCAACTTGCCTCACTTTTTTATTCCATTATTCTGTTCCTTGTACACCTTTTCATCTTGTCTTCATCTCACATGCTGCACAGATTTCTTCCGTGAATATCTTGCACACACCTGCCACCTTTCCTGTCTGTTCCAAATCATATGTACCCAATCACTCCTCCACTTCTCCAATATACTCTGCCTTTTTCTCATCCTCTTGCAGCCGTTCTACTCACCTTGTATGGACTGCTTCCTCTTGTATTTCACACCTTCTTTTCCTCTACTGCACTTGAACCATGACCATAATCACCACCAATTGGTGGTCAGTAAGTCGACTCCCCCAACTCCTGTATGCTCTTGCATCATTACACACCTTCTCATTCTGTCATCCACAGACACACAACCAATCATTGCCTTCTGTTAATTCAGTTCATCACCCACCCTTCTCATCACTCTCCACGTATATCCATGGATCATTTTGTGTCTGAAGAGGGTATTGGCCATCACCAACCCCCTCCCTGCATAGATGTCCACTAGAGCACTAAAATTCTCATCCACTTCTGCAGCCACATCCCAGTCACCAACTAGTCCATCCATCCTTCATATTCCCTACTTTCCCATTTGTATCTCCAGTCAAAAACACTTATTCTTCTCAAACTTTTACATGCATCTTCCACATTTGCCAAGAACTCTTCGTTAACTATGCTTGCACGAGCTTGTGCTGGCGCGCGCGTGCACACACACACACACACACACAAAATGGAGAAGGTGAGTAGTGTGTTAGAAGAGCAAAAGGCAAAGTGGGCACATGTGGAAGAAGAGCAGAAAGAAGTTGTCAGCTTAAGGGAAATCATTGAGGAAGAAAGGGAAATGAACAAGAAAAAAATGGAAGAAAATGTAGTGAAAATATTAAAGAAAAAAAAATAGTGAGAGAAACTGTAGAAAGGAACAGATGTGTGATAATATTTGGAAATAGGGAGGAGGAAGAAAAGGTTAAATCTGTGAGAATCGAGAGAGACATAAATCAAATAAGAAAAATATTGGGGAAGGTCGATCCGGAAGGAAATAAGTGAGAAAAAGAAATTGAGGAAGTATGGAGGATAGGGCCATATAAAAAAGGGGAAGTAAGACCAATGAGAGTTAAGCTGTCATCGGAAAGTGCAGCAAATGATATACTTAAAGTGACCTGGAAACTAAGTAAAGAGGCAGGAATGGAAAATATTATAGTAAGGAAGGATTTAAATGAAGAAGAAAGAGACATTTTAAAATCTTTGAAGGAACAAGTAAAGGAAAAAAATGACAAGAGGACAGAGGAAGAATGTAAAACTTTTTTTTGGAGAGTGATCGATATGAAAGTAAGGAAGTGGTATGTGAGGAATTAGAAGTGAAGGAAACAAAGAGGAAGGAAAGGAATATGAAAAAGAGAAGAATGAGTAAAGATAAAAATCGTGCAGTAAATCTGAGTATCATGTACAGTAATGTAGATGGGTTAATATCTAAGAAAGGAGACGTTGGAGACTATATAAATGAAAATAAACCTGAAATTGTTTGCTTTGTGGAGACTAAATTGCCCCGAGATATCGCTACAAAATTATTTGGATGGAACAATTATAACATTTGGAGGAAGGACAGAGAAGGTAAGTTTGGGGGAGGTATAATAATATTAACCTGTAATGGCCTAAGAGCAAAGAATATAGAAATTGAAAATACCATGGCTGAACTTTTGGGATTTGAATAGAGGACAGTTATGGAGAAAAAATGGATGTAATAGTATTTTATATGCCCCCCAAAACTAGGGCATGGACGAAGGAAGATTACAAACAGTTAATAAGAGAATCCATTATTAGGCTAAAGGTGTTAATTGAACGAAGAAATAGAATAATAATAATGGGAGATTTTAATTGTAGAGAAGTTGATTGGGAAAGTATGGATGCGGGGAACAATGAGGAATCATGGGGAAATAAATTAATGGAATTGATGATGGAAAACATGTTAACCCAATTGATTAAAGAAAATACAAGAATTAGGGGTGACGATGAACCATCGAGGCTCGACCTAGTATTCACAAAGGACCCAAATGATGTGAGAAACCAAACCTACCAATGTCCCTTTGGTAAAAGTGATCATCTGGTAGTTGAGATGGAAGTGGTAGGAGTAAGGGAAGGAGAGAGATGAAAAACACAGAGAAAATAGATACAATTATGGGAAGGCAAACTTTGCTTTCTTGAGGAACTTTTTCCAAATTGTAGACAGGAGTGAAATGAATACGATCGCAAATGTTGATGAGAAATTTGAGTTTTTTTTATAGAAGTACAGTATATAAAACAGGAATTACTAAGTATGTCCCAAAATTTTCTGCAGCTATGGAAGGGAAGAAAGAATGGTTTAACAACAGATGTAGGATGGCACAAGAGGCAAGAAAAAAAGCATGGAATAAAGTGAGAAGAAGGTATAGTGAAAGAGCTTGGGAGGAGTACAAGCAGGTAAGAAATGAATATGTAAGAGTGCGGAGAGATGAGGAAAGGAAATACGAAAAAGAGATTGTATCTAAATGTAAAAAAGAGCCAAAATTATTTTATAGATTTGTAAATGGTAAAATGAAAGTTAAGGACAGTATAATACGATTGAGGGATGGAGAGGAAACATACGAAAGGGAGGAAGAATTGTGTGAAATAATGAACAACAAGCTGCTGTCAGTTTATGTATTGGAGGAGAAATTTAGGGAGCCTGAATTGGAACCCAGGCTGATGGGAATGGCAGAAATTACAGTTGACGTTAATTAGGTGCTACAGCTGATAAGGGATTTGGATGTGAGAAAAGCAATGGGACCAGATGGTGTGGCTGGATGGATCCTGAAGGAATGTGCAGACCAGTTAGTGTGGCCAGTTTATGTCATCATCAACACCTCACTGGAAAATGGACAGTTACCTAAAGATTGGAAAAGAGCAAGTATTGTGCTAATCTTCAAGGGAGGAGATAGGGAGGATCCACTTTACAGACCTGTGTCACTTACTACTATTGTTTCTAAAATCTGTGAGAAAATTATTAGAAAAAGATGGATAAAGTATTTAGAAGAAAATGAAGTGATAACACCAAGACAGTTTGGATTTAGGGAAGGAAGATCATGTGTTACTAACCTATTAAGTTTCTACAGTAGAGTAATAGATGTTGTACAGGAGAGAGAGGGATGGGCAGACTGTGTCTATCTGGATCTCGAGAAAGCATTTGACAGGGTGCCCTATAGGAGACAATTGTGGAAGTTGAAGGCCTTTGGAGGGGTGCATGGGAAACTATTAAAGTGGATGGGAAATTATTTGATAGGAAGGCAGATGAGAACAGTTATAAGAGACAAGGTCTCACAATGGAGAAATGTGACTTGTGGAGTACCCCAGGGCTCTGTCCTGGCCCCAATAATGTTTCTGATATATGTACAGTAAATGATTTGCCAGGGGGTTTGAATAGTTACATGAGTGTGTTCGTAGATGATGCTAAAATCATGAAACATATTAAATGTATTGATAGTTGTAAAGAACTGCAAGAGGACTTGGACAAACTCCACAGCTGGAGCCAGACTTGGAAAATGGATTTTAATGCCAAGAAATGGGTATAAGTGAAAGAAGACTGCACTGGACATATAAAATGGGCAATGAGATAATTAGTAAAAGAAAGGATGAAAAAGACTTGGGAGTGATTATTCAGGATGACTTGTCACCTGGAAAGCATATAAACAAAATTATTGGAGGAACCTATAGATTACTGACTAACATGAGAGTGGCTTTTAATTATATGGATGAGGAAATGTTGAAGGTGATGATAGTGACCATGATAAGACCAAGACTAGAGTATGCAGCTGTGGTATGGTCACCTCATCTGAAGAAGCATATTGATAAACTAGAGAAGGTTCTACAGTTGGCAACGAGGATGATACCATGTTTAAGGGAACTCACCTACGAGGAGAGATTGGAAAAACTGAAGTTACCAACACTGCACGTGAGAAGGGAAAGAGGTGATCTGAACATGATGTTTAGAAATGTAAGAGAATTGGAAAGGGTGGATAGAGAGGATCTTTTTGTGTTGGATGATGGAAGAACAGGAGGTCATGGCTTCAAGTTGAGGAAAAGTAGATGCCTTAATGATCTCAAAAGGTTCAGTTTCCCGAATAGAGGCATAAGTATTTGGAATGACTTAGACAAAGAGGTGGTGCAGGCAAAAAACATTTATGTATTTAAAACTAGATTAGATGAATGTAGATATGGAGACAGGGCAACACGAACTTAGCTCAATTCCTGTATACTACAAATAGGTAAATACATACACACACATTTGTATTCCCACTTTCAATCTTACTGACACAATCCTTGAACCATCTGATCCATGCTCTCTTAGATTCTGCTTCCATCTCTAGCACACACTAATACATACACCTTATTTTGTCCTTTCATTCCCACCTACTTCTGTGCATATACCCCATCCATACATCCACTCTCTGACACTTTCATCCAGCCATTTAGTCTCAGTTATTCCACATACGTCAAGTTTTGCACCCTTAAGCACCCCGACAATCTCTCTCTCTTTCGCCTCATCTTTCACACCCCATACATTCCACATTGCAAACCGTACTATGTCCTTTGTCCAGTCCTTGGTCGTCACCTGTTAGTCCATCCTGGTCTGAAGCTTCTTGTTTGTATTTTTTTGTTAGCTGTTTTCTGGCAAGGGGCACTAACCCTCCACCATCCCACTTGTTGACAAATAGGGAACACATGTTGGTTGGTTGTAAGGTTACCACACTGAAAATTAAATGATTTGCTGGTTTACAGGAAATCATTTGGTTGTCACTCAATATATAGTTTTATATATATAAAGTGAGCATGGAAGAGAAAAGCAACTACATGACAGTATTGTGATAACAACTCTGACTTATGGAAGTGAAGATTGGATCTTGTTGGAGGGACAGTCAAGAGTGAGAGCAGTGGAAATGAGTTATTTGAGAGGGCATGTGGAGTCACATGGAGAGACAGACTAACAAATGAGGAAGTGAAGAGTGTTGTGGTGTGGATGTGGATGTGATGGGAAGCATTAGGAGAAACACATTAAGGTGGTTTGGCCATGTGGAGCAGATAGAGAGCGAGAAACTGACAAGGAGAATGTATGTGAATGAGGTGGAGGGGGGGAGAGGGAGGGGGAGGCCAAGGGATGGAGTGGAGAAGTATATGAGAGAGGGGTACGTGAGCTGGGAGCAGGGCAGTGAAATGGCGGACTGAGTGACATGGAGGTGACTTATTTGTGGCCAACCCTTATGGGATTAAGGCATCTGGCAATATGTATGTATAGTAATCTTCCCACTGCCCGACGTAATAGAGACAAAGGCATGACCGGAAAGTGGTCTTGTCCAGATAGTGGCCCTGAAGCTCCAGCACCAGTCATTCCTGACCCTAACCTAACCTAACCTAAATCAGAAAAGCACCTACCTACCTCCCTATCGGACATGTGTAGCACTTATTTAAAGACCCGTTTCACATAAATAATGGACACAAAGCATGAATTAATTCAATTTTAACCAGAAAATGGTGCTTTTGAGGAGAGTAAGGCAGAGGTGTTCACAAGTTGACAGCATAATGTAAGTATTGGACATGGCAGTCACTAAGAAAATCACCCTTTCTCACATCTTATGCACTAAAATATGGGATACAAAGCATGAAATAAATAAATTGTTACCAGAAAATTATGATTTAGAGGTGAGTAGGGCAAAAATATTCACCAGTTGCCTAGATAGTGAATGTATGTAAGAGACATAGTAATCACTGAGAAAATCACCTCTTTCACAGCCTGTGCACTCAAATATGGGACACAAAGAATGAAGTAAATAAAATGCAACCAGAAAAATTATGATTTAGAGGTGTGTAGGGCAAAAATGTTCACCAGTTGACTACATAGTGAACGTTTGTAAGAGACATGGTAATCAATGAGAAAATCACCTCTTTCACAGCCTGTGC
>JAGKTI010001234.1:71938-92215 GCA_018397915.1 Birgus latro | reverse complement strand
ACTCTCCTCCTCTTACTGATTCCCTTCAACCATTGTCTCTTCGCCGCACTGTTGCATCTTTATCTCTCTTCTATCGCTACTTCAATGGTCACTGTTCCTCTGAACTGTCTGCTTGCATCCCTCCACCTCTAAGACGGGCACGTAGTACCCGTCTAGCAACAAACTCTCATCCCTTTTCTGTCCAACTCTCTAATGCAAGAGTTAACCGTTACTCCCAGTCTTTTATTTATGCAACTGGTCAACTCTGGAACTCTCTTCCTCTGTCTGTATTTCCTACTTCCTATAATCTCCACTCTTTCAAACGCAGTGTGTCCAGGCATCTTGAATTGAACGGATCTTGAATTTGGCTCTCTTATGTACTGTTTTTGCTTTTTCTTGGAAGGAACAGTATGCAGGCCCGTGGCCTTTGGTTCCTTCTTCCATGCATAAAAAAAAAAAAAAAAAAATCACCAGGTGGGAAACTGTCAACAACATAAACAAAGAATGCATCAATTCTGTTCAAAGTTTTTCCATAATGATCAACATGGTCTGCATTTTTTAATCTTTAAAAGTGACAAAAATTGAGTGAAATGTGTTACCAGTAATACTGTATCACAGCACCTATCAGCTGATCACTGGGCAGGCAATTGCCTACATATATAGCCCAACCTGTAAACAAAAGGATTCCATGCATAAAAAAAAAAAAAAAAAAAATTTCAATGCTTAGCTTACTATTAGTGACTGTTATCCTCAGTATCGTTTTGTGTTATTTTGTTTATAAAGGCTCCACCATGCTTGCATGTGTCAGCGTTGGTAACACAACAGCGGCTCTCCATGCTGCTCAATCTCCGGCGGCCTCCCTATTTAGTTCCTCATCCTAACGGCCTCCCTCTTTAGTTCCTCATCCTAACGGCCTCCCTATTTAGTTCCTCATCCTAATGGCCTCCCTATTTAGTTCCTCATCCTAACGGCCTCCCTATTTAGTTCCTCATCCTAACTGCCTCCCTATTTAGTTCCTCATCCTAATGGCCTCCCTATTTAGTTCCTCATCCTTAAGGTCACACTCAGTGACCTCGTCCCATGTCTTTTTTGGTCTACCTCTCGCAACTCTACCCCCAAAGTCAACACTTCTCAGTATGATTTGCATATTACAATTCTTTTATCTGTCTACAGCAAGATGCAATAATCCCATAAGGGTGGCCATTTGTCTCTGAGTTAGCTGTTTTACAGGGTGGGGCACTAACCCCCAACCAACCAACCAGGTGACATGTAAGGAATATGTATGGGTTGGTTATATGGTTACCACTCAGCACTGTAAATGGTATCCTGCTTTACAGGAAACCATTAGACTTGTCACTCAAGGTTAAGCCACCTGAAAAGGAGAGAAGAGTAATAAAAAGTGTCAAAAAAAAAAGAAACAAGAAGAGAGGTAGGCAGACACAGAAAAAGAATGATAAAGGTGAAGGATGTTAAACAGGCAGCACAACATTAAGTGAGTGGATGATGATTGCCATCACCTACCCTCTACAATTCTTAATGTCAACATTTTCTGAGCTCTAAAGTGACAAATTTTTAATATATTTGAACAGTAATACAAATGCACCAAGTACTCCAACAGCTGAATACTTGGTGGGAGTTGGAGTTTGTGTGTTATGACAATAAGATTTCACTAAGTTCTATGTGGAGAGGATGGAGAGTGAAAGATTGACGAGGAGAGTGTATGTGAGTGAGGTGGAGGGGGCGAGAGGGAGGGGGAGGCCGAGGATGAGATGGAGGGATGGAATGGAGAGGTATATGAGAGAGGGGGGTGTGAGTTGGGAGTGTGGTAGTGAAATGGCAGGGGACAGAGTGACATGGAGGCGATTTGTTTGTGGCCACCCCGTTCGGGATTGAGGCGTCTGGCAATAGGTAGATAGATAGATCTATGCTTCCTATCTGCAATATTTTAATGTGGAAGTATATGTGCACCATGATGTTTTGGGAAGTTAAAAACTTCAGGTAGGCAGTGTTTGGATTCTCGTAGGGTTGGGTAGTTACAAATGAGTAACCCTAGCTGGCCACCTACCAACTCTCCACTGATTCCAAGAGATGACATTTCCAATTTACAACAATTTGAATAAAGACAGTTTTTCATTAATGTAACCCAACTGTAAGTCTAGGGTTGCCTGTATTACATATATGAGTACATACATCATCTAAAAAATAAAAATAAAAATAAAAACATTGATTCACATTTCACTTGTACACTGCAACAAGTAAGGTGGGGGGGGGGGGTTAGCAGGTCCTTAATTTAAATTATCCAAGCCTCCATACAAGGTACATTTATGTGCATCTTTCTGTTTAAAATAATAATTACAGAAACACAACCTCCTTTCCTGACACATGTCCTTCGGTCATTTCCCATTACCATTCTCTCCTGATACTCCATTATTTTCTCCCATTATATCATTCACAGGACCAGTGCCTAGTCCACAATTCATATTGCCCATTACAATCACTTTATAACTCCTGGGCATTTCTTCTACTACTTCATCCAGCTCATCCCAAAACCTGTTTTTCTCTGTATCACTGCTGTCATCACATGGTGCATATGCTACAATCACTGTTACTTTCACCTTCTCAAACTTGAACTTCACATACATAAATCTCGAGGTAACACATTTGCAATCGCTCATTCCACTCTGCCACACTTCATTCATCAACAAAGCAACTCCTTCCTTGTATCTTCCTCGTCCATTCATGCCAGACCTCACACATTTTACACTAAACAATATGGGGAAAAAAAACAATAAATACTAATAACTAAATGATATGTAAGCAAGAGGTTACTACTTTATTTCAAGAACACTCACTGACCTTAATGGCCTGATAATAATCACCAAGGAGTGAGTGAAGTCGAAGGAGGCCGATGAGGGAGAAGTACCCCAGCATCTTGTACAGCGGATGGCGGCCAAACTCTCCAGCTACACTATCAGGGTCTCCACCACTTGTGTAAACCTATGGAAATGAGTCATTCACTATGGTACAATGAGAACTGAAGACTAAGGAGAGGTGAGGGACTACATGTAAATTAATTAGGAGTTATTAGTTCATCATCATCATCATCTAATCCTGTGTTGTCCCAAGAGCAATGGAGGAGCCCAAAGCTAGACAAGTTGGTCCTGACATTTAAGATGAGAGTGACCAGCCTCACTCATCTCTGAGTGGCATTATGTGAACAATAAACCCCAACCACCCCTTGGATATAAACCTGCACAGGCTCAATCCGACTGGATCACCTTAATTACCCACTAAACCACCAGGTTCCATAATCTGGTCATATGGCTACCACCCAGCAGATTAAATGGTTTCCTGGTGTACAGGAAACCATTTGGCTTGTCACTCAGTGTAGAGTCACCCATAGACAGAAGGAAGAGGAAAAAATGAAGGAAAGAAAGACAGAACATGAAGGAAGGAAGAGAGGAAAAGGGCGGTCATTCGAGAGCAGCACTAGATCGAGTGAGTGGATGGTGAGCACATGCAATTACTGGAACTAAGTATTCAGTGACTTAATAACTCAAGAGTATGTGCATCCATGAGGGATTCAGGGGTGCATAGCCTAAAGGACCAACAGAATATGTTGGTATGCAGGTTTACTATGCTGAAGCTCTTGGAGAGCTGTCGTGTTCATGTAATTTGTATATTTTGTATTGCTGTTCTGACATATGTGTGGATTTGAAGAAATGTTTGAGAGGGTCCAATGTGTGATGGGAAAATAAGTTATGAGAAACCATAGTGCTGAATAATGGATTGTCTGGCTGGTGATGAAACTGTACATAGGAGCAACTATACTTCTGGAAGTGAAGAGTTATACAAGGAATTCTCAGCCAATGCAAGGAGGCATCACAGTTGGTGCTAAGTTCGTTGCTTTCTATCCTGGTATTTAAGGCACTGTCATGAGAGTTTTGAATTCATTCTTTCCTTGTCCTTCTGCCTATGGGTGACTTTACACTCCCTCTTCTGCCTTTCTTTCCTTCATTCTTTCCTTGTCCTTCTGCCTGTGGGTGACTCTACACTGAGTGACAAGCCAAGTGGTTTCCTGTACACCAGGAACCCATTTACTACACTGGGTGGTAACGATATAACCAAATTTTGGCGCCTTGTGGTTTAGTGGATAATTACAGCGCTCCAAACAGATGGAGCTGGTGAAGGTTTAAATCCAAGGGGTGGGTGGAGTTTATTGCTCACGTAATGCCACTCAGGGATGAGTAAGACTGGTCACTCTAATCTTAAATGTCAGGACCAACTTGCCTAGCCCCGGGCTCCTACGCTCTTCTGTGGGGTGACATAGGATTAGATAATGGATGGATGGATGGCTACCTGCTGGTTTTATATATTTGATGGTTAAGTTTTGACTGGTTAAAGTGTGTGGGAGTCCAAAGAGATGAGATCTGGAGGGATGGGAGGGAGGTTAAGAGAATGGTAAAATAAAGGCTACGGTCAGTTGGTGTGAACATGGCAATGTTGTGGAACAAGGAGTATGGCCTTGTACTCAGTAAAAATTGAGTTGGGAGGAATTCCAATCTATGTATAACATGTAATAGATGGGTCCACAAGTCTTAGTGTGATGTCAGCAGATGTATGATTAGGAATTTTCAGTGTGGAAAATATAGGAGGATTTGGGCAGAAGTATACTTCTCACATGTAGATGATAAAATATTATGGCTGTCAGACTTGTTTCACATGCAACCAACATTAGCAGGTTTGGAGAGTCAATATTCTCTAACATGACTCAATAAACTGATTTGCCCAGGAATTTAAATTTCACATCTCACACCCTATCTCTCTGAGTAACCAACTTTCATAATTAGGCACTAATATTTGTAAGATTTTTGTTACAAAAAAGCATTTGTACACACAGGCATGCTGCACAATGTTTACAAACACTTTTTGACAAAATCTGCGCACTTTCAGGTACAGTATTTCCACCTTCCAATAACTTACAGAGGGGGCACATACTAAGTCACATCAGTATCATTTAAACATCCTCATTTTGGCTATATTGTAATCACATTGTGGGCAGCTGTATACCACTCTTGGGCACCTCCTACATACAGTACAAAGCCAACAGACTCACTTCAAGTTGACGGTTGATGTTAGACTTGTCAACCAAACAGTGAAGAACATTGAGGACAGAGTGGACATTCCAGATTTTGGGTGACTCCTTCAGCATCTCTATCTCAGGTTCACTTTTTTTTCCCAGCTTAGATCTGAACTGGGAGAATGACTGAAACTGGTAAATGAACTCATCAATGATTTCCCACAGCCACTGGTTAGGCAGCTCCATCGGCACTGGGGTCTCTGCACCTGCAATGATAAATACATAGTATCTCACCGCATATACTCAAACATTACTATCATAGTGAAAAATGTTAAAGTGGTCACATACCGGTTGATACAATATAATACACATATAATACTTCATTCCACATCAAGTAATACAAATCAAAGCTGCAGTCTACATTCCTGCCTAAAATCGCCTGTCACAGGTGTTGGTAGTCGGTGGAGGTTACTTGGCTGGTTGTTCACCCCATCCCTATTTTACCTATAATTTATGTTACTCTGCTTATATTAATGTTGTTTTTATATTTCAGGTGTATTACCCTCTTGTAACAATCCTTTATTCCAGCTTAAAATGATCAGTAAGTCAGTTTTGGTGGTTTTGGGGGAGGTTGCTCGGAGGCCTTGCTCCTTAACCCTGTTTTCCCGTAAGTGAATGGAGTTTTGAATGGAGTTTTCTGTGAATGCTGGTGTGCATCAGGGGTCAGTTTTGAGTCCCTTGTTGTTTATCATGGTACTTGAAGCCCACTCACGTGACTTCAGAGATGGACTCCCGTGGGAAATGTTGTATGCTGATGATTTGGTGTTGATTGCAGAAAATGAAAAGGAGGCGGAGGAAAGAAATAGAGAGATGGTATGGGGCACAAGGGCTTAAGGGCAAATGCAGATAAAACAAAAGTGATATCTAGGGTTGGTGGCGGTACAATCAGAGAGGGTGAGTGGCCATATGCAGTTTGCCACAAAGGTGTGGGAAGTACAGTAATTCCATCTTGTGCAGTGTTTGTGATGAATGGATGCACAAGAGATGTAGTGGTATTAGAGGTAGACTGCGAGATAATGCTGATTTTATGTGTGCGGCATGTCGGGGAAAGCAGGTGGAGATTGTTAGGCGTGAAAGGACTGAACTTGCTGGTGAGTCTCTTGAGTGTGTGGAAGAGTTCTGTTATTTGGGAGACATGTTATGTGCCGGAGGTGGGGCTGGAGTTAGCTCGGTTGCTAGGGCGAGAAGTGGTTGGAAGAAGTTCAGGGAGCTGTTGCCTCTCCTGACATTGAGAGGACTCTCCTTATGTGCTAAGGGGTCTTTGTATGCAGCATGTGTTAGGAGTGTGATGCTGTATGGTAGTGAGACCTGGGTAGTAAAGGAAGAGGATATTTGCAGGCTTAAACGTACAGAAATGACAATGATTAGGTGGATGTGCAGTGCATCCCTGCATGCAAAGCCTGGGGGGGCTGGGTTTACGATGGAGGAGTTGAGAGGTAGGATGGGACTGGTGTGTACTGGTGCTGTGATGAGGAGAGGTAGGCTGAGGTGGTTTGGACATGTGGAGAGGATGGGGGATGGTAATTGGGTGCAGAAGGTGAGAAGTGTTAATATTGGGGAAGGGGTTGGGAGGGGTAAACCAAGAAAGACATGGGACGAGGTCATTAAGTGTGACCTCAGGGTTAAGGGATTGAACAGGGAGGCTGCCAAAGATCAAGCAGCATGGAGAGCCGCCATTAGGTGACCAAGGCTGACGCATGCAACCATGTTGGAGCCTTCAAAAACAAAACAAAACAAAACGAAGTTCTTCACTCGTTTAACGAGAATTCGGCTAACGAGCAAAATCCTTGCTCCCAATTAGCTTGTAAGATTGGGACCCACCTGTACAGTCTTAGTTCAGTCTTAAGGGCCATACTATTCACTGGTGTTCTGCATTTTAAGACTTACTCTTGCACCAGTAACGAAGCCATTCTGCTAAACTTCTGCCTCTGACTTTTTTTTTTTTTTATGTCCAACTCTGGGCATAGGCTGCACAGCCTGCTATCAAGGCCCAGCAGTCCTCCTACATACCATACACCTCAACATGTCACCACTTGGCCATATTATAAGAAATTCTTACCTAATTATCTTTTTGCATTCTGTCCACTTGTTTATACCACAGTGCCTTTTTTTTATTTTTTTTCCCCATCCCTCAACCACAACACTGCTTCATCATTTTCTTCCACAACAAAGCTTTCATATATGATACACTATCATACCACTGTTCACTCCTTCTACATTTACATAAAAGCAGAAATAGAGAAAAAAATGTCCTCCCTTACTTACTCAGTATATAGTTGAAGAGGTTGCAGTAATTGTAGTATGACTCAAATCGCTGAGGTATAGTTGGGCCTCCTTGGACTCGAGCATAAATGTGCCGATAATAGAGCTCACGATACAGTATTAAGAAGATGTCATCACGGTCATCCTGCTCCACCAGCTTATTTCCATACAGGTCCTCCACATCAGGCCATGACTGTGTCTTGTAGTACTCTTCTGTCAGCCGGTTGAAGCTAGAAGGACCAGAAACACCAAACATAAAAATCTCTGGCAATGGAAAAACATATTCATAATTATGAAGATGCATTTGCACTTAAGAGAAGCACCTGTGGTATGTGTGGGCACCTACTATCCACCCACTTTATAAAGTGATTTGGCAATGAGATGAGCCTATTTTTTTTTTCCCCTAAACCAGGAAACCATACATTCTACTGGGAGGTAACTGTAAAGCCCAGTAAACATCTAGTGATCTAGTGGGTAATGGTGCTCCAACCTAATATGGCCCATTAGGGTTTACATCCAAGGAGTGGGTGAGGTTTATTGCTCACATACTGCCACTGCAATGGATGACTGGTCAGTCTCACCATAAATGTCTGAAATAGGTAGCCTTATCTTAGACTCCTATGCTAAGGACAGGGTAACAAATGATTGGATATACAGACAGTTAAAAGAAAGGCGATGTGTTTGTGGCCACCCCCTATCTGGCTATAGATAGATAGTCATCATCATCATCATCTGGACGTCCTTACCCACCCTAGGGCAGGATGAGTAGATAGGTAGAAAAGACAAACATACTAGTTCAGAGAATATACATATACATACATGCACTGTGTATATATATATATATATATATATATATATATATATATGAAGAAGGGTACAAGAAAATCAGCTGAAGAAGTGTATGCCAACAAAAAGTGCAATGGGGTAAAATGAGAAAATGTATGGATTACTAGTCACATACTGTACAGTACAGTCACCTGTAACATGACATTTTTGGTCCTCACTAGGCATTTGTGTTAACGAAATACAGCAAACCCTCGATATACCAAACCCTCTTTTAACAAATTTAGATTCTAATGCCCACCTTGAGCTGGCTGAATATTACGTTCACTCAACAAATTTTGTCTGGTAAAAGAATGGACACGTGGGAAACACTGACCAGTGTGGCGTGACGAACGAACCTAGATTTATCCAAGGCCTAATTGCATTCTTTATTTGCAGTGCAATTACTTTCTGAAAGGTAAGAATAAACACATAAGTTAGTTAATAGAGCACTTATTGAGAAAAAGAGCCATTTAGACCTAACTGTATGTTACTGTGTACTTGAGAATGGCTGAACGACGCTCTGTATTTAACAATCTTAGTTTGGTAAAATCCACGAAACCTGGGAAATTACATAACAGCATGATGTCCGGCTTAACATCAGGGGTCTGGTATCAACTAGTCTGTTATAATGAGAATGTACTAAATCACAATGTAAATGCACCACATCCTACGGGAAATAGTGAATCTGGTCCCAGTTTCCACTATCACTCCTAATGACATCTCTTACTCTGTCCAACCTCCCTAAATTGGCATGACAGGTTTTAAACATTAATAAGGAACCCTAACACCATAATAATAATGATGCTGATTGTACAGTATACCTAAGTGAACTAAACTCAAATGGTACTGAAGATGGACGTTGTAAGCAGGAAGTGGCCGGCAGGTATATCAAAGAATGACTCTGAGAGATTTTATTAAGTTCAGGACAGAGTTATAAGAGCTGGGGAGGTAAGATGTACCCTTTATTAAGCACTGTATACCTTGACTTACATAAAATGTCTTGATGTTGCAAGGATTAAAATCATATTGATTATAAAGGCTCCAACATACTTGCATGCACTGGCCTTGGTCACCTAATGGTGGCTCGCAACTCTGCTCAATCTCTGGGAGCTTTCCTATTCTGTCCCTTACCCCTGAGGTCAAACACTATGGCCTTGTCCCAGGTTGTTCATTGGTCAGCCTCTCACAACCCCACTTTCAATATTCAGACCTCTCACCTTGTGTGCCTAATTGTCACCTTACAATAAAAGAACACAAAATAATAACTGGTATAATTACAATTCAGTGCAATAAATTGTCTTCTTGAATACAGGAAAACATCTGGCTTGTCACTCAGTGTAAAGTTACCTGCAAGTAACACTAGTCACATAATCAGGTTCAGGAGAAAAATCTTAAAATGTTCTAATAGTATGCAAAGTGTATGAATCACTGTACAAAAATATTAACTGTTTATAGGAAAAATAAATAAATACTAGTAAATAAATAAATGACCATGAACTAGAATCAATAAGCTGCAGAATATTAAAACTTACTCCACATAGAGGGATGGAATATCGTAAACATTGCCATCCCTAATAGCATCTCTGAAGTAGGTGATGTACTTCTTCACTTCCTCTGGGATCGAGTAGGTTGGGTAATGACCACGGTCGCCATACTCACCCCCTTCTCTCACTGTGTAATGGTAATTCTCAGCATCCTCAAGGGGGTAGCTGTCATACTGGAATCATAAGATCACTGCATTACCTTCTTCATCCAGAGATTTTTTTTTTTAAATTCTAGTTAATGCTACATTATTTTATTTAGCTTGGGGTAATTCTTTGCTGTAAAGAATTCTAAATAATTGCCAAAAACTGTTTCAGACAAAAGATGTTGTTTATATTAAATCCTCGTGAACCTTCATGTAATGTCAAGGCTAAGTCTTAAGAAAGCCCAGGTTATGACTCACTGAAGCAGTTCCCTCGAAAAAGCCAGGTCCCTTTAGGCTTGATATGTGTGATGTCCATAAATGATAAGTAGGTAGGTAGGAGTTTGTTATAATAAAGGTGGAATTGGCGTGCCCATTTGGTAAATAATTACCGTTTTCATTATGGTACAACTTCCACATTCCCACATGTGAAACTAAAGAACCCTGACAAGAGGTAAAAAGTTCCTCTTAAACTAACCATTCACTACCACCTGGGTACCTACATTACAGAACTAAAACATGCGCACCTTTCACGTTATACTTCCAGTATCTGAACATCTACCAGTACTCTACCTAGTCAGGATAATACCACAGCATAAATCCTATATACAAATGACCATTTAACATCAAAGGCGAGCATCCTCATCAACCATGACTTTTATGGGATGACCAGCTAATCATAGTGAACTCATGTATTATTCTCACCAAAAATAAAAGCAATAAAGCTTATCAACCTGATACTAACCTCATCTACAAATTCGTTATACATTTCTAAAGCACTTTCTCACAACGTAACGGGGAACAGATGGACAATCCCAATGCGGTGTTGACGTCCCGCGAGTGAAGAAAATAAACTCGCCTCTGTGATTGGTGCATAACCTGGGGCAAGAAAAATACTCCTCTCCTATTTGTCCACACTTGCGTTCGATTAACTTATAAAAATATTTTCATTTTATTGTCCAGATAGCTCTTTACCAGTAAATGTTTCCACTTTGGATGAAGCTCAGATTTTTGCCTTAACTCGATCTCAAATATGTCAGTGCTGTTTGGCTCCCCCTCCCCCTTCCTAGTCCCGACTTCTATCAGTCTATTTATCTATCTATCTGTATGTCCACTCCACTATGTGGTGCTCTTCAGAGATTGTATGTAGGGTGAGAAGTGCTTGTAAATGTGAGTGTTTGTGTTGAAGTGGCTTTGGATGTGTGTGTAGTCTGTGAACCAAGTGTAATTGGCCCCCCTAAGCCGACTAAGTGCAAGCATACTATAACCCTCATATATATGTTGTCAATTAATAATAAAGAGATCATGAAACAATGTTGCATTCAGCCAATCATCACCAACCTGAGAAGTGCATCTTCGCCTTGATTAAAGAAAAAAAAAGTATAGTATGCGACACTGGTTCAACCACGACACTCCTTATGTCCGCCGAAGCGGTCAGTGGCTCGGTGAACTCTTTCCAGAGTTTTTACAACCCTGGTGGCCCGGCGTCCACCAGTGTGCGAGACGCACGCTCTACGACTGTATCACACATCCTCATGCCTAACATAATTTCTTTAAAAGATGTACTTTCTGCCTTAAGGCGTACAGCCCTAATAGAGTCCCTTCTGTTACTGACACGCTCTTTCATTTTGGTCTCAAGATGCACCAATCTTTCCTGTTGGCTGGGTGCTTTTCCATTCAACCCGTCCTAAATCTCATCAGATTTAATCTCATGCATTTCCAAAGTCTTTGAATCGTATCACCAATGGAAGAGGGATGCATCATTGGTGCTGTGGCATCTTTTTATTTCCTTATGATGGAGATGGGCTACTCGCAGAACTTGAATAAGCCGCGTTATCAATAAATTTGATAGGATTTTGCTATGAGGTGGAAATGAGTCTCCTTGGTTACTCTAATCGTCAAATCAACCCTTCAGACTGACAACACATGGCCACTGACTTAACTGAAAGGAGTTGCAGATTTTTATTGGGCATGTGGAGAGGATGGAGAGTGAAAGATTGACGAGGATTAAAGGGATTAAAGAATCCCCCCGAGCTATGTGAGTGAGGTGGAGGGGGCGAGAGGGAGGGGGAGGCCGAGGATGAGATGGAGGGATGGAGTGGAGAGGTATATGAGAGAGGGGTGTGTGAGTTGGGAGCGTGGTAGTGAAATGGCAGGGGACAGAGTGACATGGAGGCGATTTGTTTATGGCCACCCCGTTCGGGATTGAGGCGTCTGGCAATAGATAGATAGATAGAAAATAGACTTTAGCCATCCTTTTATTATTATTATTATTATTATTTCAGTGAAACCTTTGCTGCTACACTAGACATCTCAAGTTTTTACCTTCAAAAATGCTTTCCTATGGCTTTTGTCATTTCTGTGCCTTCATCTCTGGTTTTCTACTCTTGTTCTGTAGCAGTTGTTTTAGGCAAGTGTACTGTTCATCAAAATTGTTTCCCAAGGTTGTATCCTCATAACTGTTCATCAGCAGTGGCATAGCCAGGTCTTCACACATGGGGGTCAAGCCCTAGCCTAGGGGGGGGGACAGTCACTACATGATGTGCACACTACACACATTAAATAAACCAGTATTTTAAATGGGGGGGGGGCAGAAGGTTCTGACTTGGGCACCCAGGCCCCCTCGTGGCCATGCCACTGTTTGTCAGTGACTTCCTGAGCTGGTATCTAGCCCTATCCGCTCATACACTAAATCCCTTTATTTTTCAACGAGCTTAATTCTCACAGCCTCCATCATTGAGGCCCATACCACAATCATGTACTGTAATCAGATAAACTTCTGCATCATCCTCTCACTTCTCTCATATCAACAACATTCCAAAGCATATTTCTACAAGCATATGATCAACAAAGCTTCTTTCAGCACTTTTTTCATTCCCTCTGTACCATGTATAGTTGCGTGCAGCAGTGTACTTAAAACATGAATTGCGAATGTATGAATGGCTTTCCTGATACTGTACATTTCCTTCAGTCACCATCCATTATTTCTCTTCCCTGGAAGTCCATAACAATTTCTTATGCAGTTCCCAAGGCCATTGTCAGTTCTCCCATTCATGTCACCCACAACAACTGGGCATGTGTCCTATCACTCCATTCAGCTAGTCCCCAAACTTATCTTTCTCTTCCTCTTCTTGTTACAGAGTGTAGCCTATGAACAGTCACCACCAATCTTCATCATTTTAAACTGGAACTTTACTTACATTACAGTACATGTACCTCAAACAGACACATTCATAATCTTTCATTCTTTATTGTTCATCATTCGTCAACAAAGCAGTGTCTTCCTCACATCATCCCCGCACAAGTTATGCCTACTCTTATACACTTCACACCATTTTATCTTTGTTTCATTCAAAGGCATCACAATGCACTTTGCATCGTGAAGGAAGAAAGGAATAATGAGGAACCAGCACCAAGCCATAACATGGCTATATGGCACTCAGGCAGAAAGGAATGGGGGAAAAATTATATTAAATGTATGGTGTTAAGAGCAGTAAGAAAGTAATAATATTGGAAATAGAAACAGAGGGCTTTGCATCTTGAATACAGTCACCACTTTCACATCTCTCATTCACCTCCCTTACATTCCAGATAGTCGGTCATACAAACCTATTATTCCTGTACCTTGAGCAGGTACAAGGCCTAGATGTGAGGATCTCTGCACCTTTGGCAGCAAATAAGAGTGGAGAGGTATATGAGAGAGGGGTGTGTGAGCTGGGAGCAGGGCAGTGAAATGGCAGGGGACAGGGTTACATGGAGGTGATTTGTTCGTGGCAACCCTTTACGGGATTAAGGCATCTGGCAATAGATACTGTAGGTAGATGGAAGTACATCTCCTGTAGATGATTTTCATACACATTAAATTCGTGTGAACTCTGCAATTACCATTAAAAAATATTATGCGGAAACATGTATATCTTTTCTTTGTGTATGTTCAATGCTATAGTACTCCTCAATGGTATACAGTATACTAGTACGACATAATAGGGGGATAGGGCAAAATGCAATTCAAGGAAAACCACAAGCCATCTGGTTACTGTGCTTACCCCTGAACTGCATGATGGTTATCAGATTTGTATGTCTCTGAGGAATTGGCTCACTCCAGATCTATCTGACCAGGGCAGGGCAATACTGTATATCTTTATGAAGACTGTATAAGAGTAGGAAATGGATTTTGCTCTCTAGCATTTGTCTTCCATTTGACTAGGCTATATGAATAAAGTACAGTACAGCACCTTTCACTTTTAATATTAAGCTACAAATTCTGAGAAATGATAATTCATACATAAAAGCCCAATCAAAATAAATAGCAATAAACAATTCAGCTGATTAGGTAAATGAAACTATAATACCTTCCAAATTCCAGTAAATGTATTATGATCAATGCATGATTCAGCTTACATAAAAGGAAAATAACATTTACTATAAGTATATATATGAATTAGCTTTATTTATCTTAATCTTAATCAACAAAAAGATACTGGAAAAATGGTAGTATAAAAACATGAGTATCAATATTTAGAAAAGTTTCCCAAGAAAACTTTCAAATGAACATTATGACATTTACAATGTAAAGATGATATGAAATCCAAGCAAAATAATGAATCCATTACCACAAAGTAAACTATGCTAATCACAGTACAACATGATTAAAAGTTCCAGTTACACTGCATTAGTTCATGAGACCAGAGTATACAAATATCTGTTAATACAGAGAATAAAAGTATTGTAATCTGAACCGTAGTAAATAAAGGATCTAATCTAAATGTATAGAAACCAAAGTAATGTAATGGTACATACACAACTGAAAACAGAGAAAAGAAATCATTTCTGAAGAACACAAATTATCCAGTATAGGGGGAGGGGGAAAAAAAAAAAAGTTCATCCACTGAGCCAGGAACATCACGAGGTAAACTTTGCTGTAAAAGCACTGAGTCAAATATTTTTTTCAGCTCAGACCATAATGCTCAGCCATTATAAACATGAAGAAAGAATAAATGGTAAACTATTGCCATATGCATAATACATATAAAGGCTAAGCAACATGTTAAAGATTCAGCATGTGCACTGTACTTGCATAAAATCATTAAACATGTGCTGCACATCATTTCAGAGGACACTGAGTTAAGAAAATGTTCATATTATACCAATTACACATTCTTAGAAGAGGCATAAAGTTGAAACATAGTATAGTTCAGGTACATTCTTTATAAATTAAATATATTTATTTGTGTATGTTTTCAACATATGCCAAAAACTTCATTTCCAATTGTTGTTACCAAGACCTTCAAAACTGCTGCAATAATAATTACGAATTTTACATGAAAGCCACAAGTATTGAGGAAATATGATTAACACATGTGGTATATATTACCATATCCATATTAAATCGCTATAAAGAAAGCAAGTCAGAAAATTTATAGTCATTATTAATACACACATGATCACCAGAAGTAAAAATCTGCAGTATATGTATGGGCAATACTATACCATTACAATTAGTAATGGCTTAGGTTTGCTGGTGTCCTGAATATTGGAAACATTTTAGCTTAGGAATAGCTTCAAACCTCCTTGCACAAATTAAGATATTTAAGTAAACCAGTTTTGCTATACCTAAATACAGTAAACCTCTATATAATGAACAAATTGGGAGGAATGATACAACCTTAAATTTGAAAATAAATGAAATCCAATGATCCATGGCAATTTTAATTTACGAACCTTGGTTCATTACAGCAGACCCTCCATTTGTGCAGCTATCACATAAAAAGTACCATGCATATGAAAGAGGAGCAACTTGTTACATATGGATCACTGCTTTTTAGCTAATGTGGAAGAATAAAAATCACAATTTCCCAACAAGTCCCTATTTTGGCTCTTTATTTTATTAATTTATTATTATTATTTTTTTGGAGGTGGGGGTTACAAGTACTGTACATGCATAACATGTACATTACAGTATGTAAGAAGACTACTGATCATCAACAGGCATAACAAAGTGCTTAGTGGCAAATATACCATGGCATGGGAGAATGGAGATGGTGGGTTAAGAACCAGAAAATGAAAGTACCAGTAGTAATCAGCTGTTGGGAGAACTTGTTGTTTTAATATTACCATTCACACACATCACTCAATTTCTGTCACTTTTATGCTAAAAAGTTTTGTAATTTTGAATTGTAACACACAGATCATCCTTATGAAAACTATGGTACATTTTTACTTGGGGTGATGCAACCTTTGTCTGTGTGGTGGGCTTTTTCCTACCCAACTCCTGCCCATGATGTAGGCACTATATAACTGTGTGGGCACTCTGGATTTTTTAAACTTATTTTTCCTCCTCTAGTATCAAGCAGATATTGTAAAAGTACATGCAAAGGACTACCAGAATATATATATTGTCTTGCCATTCAAATTCAAAACATGCACTCTAGTTCTGCATAAAAAGAGGGTCTATTGCATATACCTACCCTAATTTGACCCATTACAGTACTGTACAACTTAATACTGTATATTACATATACATAAACAGTATACTACATATGACTGAAACATTTACATTGTTGATAATTATAGTACAGTACAATAACTGACCAGGTAAGCAGCAGTGAAAGTGTTTACACAAAGCTAGGGAGACCTCAGCTGTAGCTGTAAGTCAGTTGGTCAGTCACATTTGCCATATACAGTACAGTACACCGAAATGTATGTGGTTAATGATTATTATCTGGTTGACTCAAAGAGTTTGCTGCAGCTGGAATTCAGTAAATGGAGGTTCAATATAAAGAGGATTTACTGCATTACCAGATCCAGAAAGCAACAACTATAATAAATCTTGGTGATAGCATTTACATATAACTCTGGTGACCTGTAATGTAAATATTATATACAGTATTTAAATCTGTATATCAATACCAACTATAATGACCATGAGTTAAGAGAGTAATTTACGGTCCTTTCTACTTGTGAATCAGCAAAATCAAGATGCACCTTATCTGTAATACAAAAAGAGTATACAAATTATGCTTTGTGAGCATGAAAAGGTATGGTGTAATGTAATCTGTAAGGTCATGAACACTACTTGAGAGAACTATATTCCTCTTACTAAAGAATAAAAAGAAAATACAATGTCTAAGGTCCATCAAATATGAGACACAAAAACAACTTGAGCGTCATCATTCTGAAAAATACAAGTGGATACTTCTCCATCGGACAGACCCAAGTGAGGCTGGAGGCAGAGGATCAAGGTGAGGACACTCGGCATCAACAGAAGGGTCACAATATCATGCTGGCACAACGTAGACAACCACCAGTCTGCTGCTGAAACACCTCAATTGTATCCCCATCTTCCATTTCTAATCCTTGTGGCGTATCGTTTTCTGATATTGGTTGTCCATCAAATCGAAATCTTACTGTAGTCTGAACAAGTTTCTGTGAATATCAAGTTTGGGTTGTTACTAATAATTACAAGCTATGAGTAACTGCTTCAGCATTTCATATAATTTAACCAGCCGAGTCCCATCGCCGTACGGTGTACGTCGCTACTTTTTTCCACGGACAGACCCAACGACGTACACTGTACATCATGCAATTGCAAGGCCCATTGTGTGCACATTTTTCTACATTCGCGGGTGATTTTTGGTAGGCATATGTGTGAGACCTTCCTCTACCTGCTGTCAAGTGGGGATACTGCCTGGCCCCTCCTGGCCCCTCCTAACCCCCCCTTCCCCCCTCCCCCCCACACTGGGCAATTCACCTGTTAGCAGCAACCTAGCCAGTAAAGGTATGTTGCCCCACAGTCTCTCTAATGACGAAATTCACTGTGAAAGTGATTCCTGAGGTGAAGGACATAGAAACAAAGAAGCCAGAGGTAGAAACAAACAGAAGTGATGAGGTGGTAATGCCATAAAGGAAGGTGCCATATACTGGGGTTTTGGGTAAGTGAACAATGCTTATAAACGCCTATATTATTGTGTGAAAACCATTATAGACTTTTACTACACAAATTCGTACCAAATAAATGAAATAAATACGTAATTTAAAGTGGCTTGAATTAGTCAACCCTTCCATAGTTCGTTTTCTTAGCCAAGTATCCTGAAAAAGAAGGAAAATGTAAGGATGAGTGACACCTGTATCAACATTTTTTTACCTCAGGATTGCAATTTCACTATGAATTTTCAATGTTTCTCACCAAAAGCGAAGGTTTCAGCCAAAAAAAAAGTCGAAAATCGGACGGGATCTGGGGGTAGGCTGGGTAAAAAAACGGTCAGGACTCGGCGGGTTAAAAGACTCCAACACACTTGCATATGTCAGCTTTGGTCACCTAATAATAGCTCGCCATGCTACTCAACCTCTGGCAGCCTCCCTATTCAATAATATATAACAAAACAACATGCAAAACGATAATCAGACTTAAACCACTGCATTATAGTGATATACATTTGCTATGAAGCACACCACTGTAAAGTAACATCCTCACAAATAAGAATACTCTATTATAAATTCTCAATTACAACATGCTATACATAAGTTCAAGCTGTATGCCTGTCTCTGTATTGCTTCATCAGTCTAGTATTGCTATGCTGGAGTTCTGAACCTCCTCACTTATGTGTTAATGGGTCAAGATGATCAGAAGACTGTATCAAGTTAGTATTAATCAGCATGACTAGGAGGGCTTCTTGGGGAATCTTTGTTAATTACAGAGTGGTTTTGCTGACTGTCAGTTAGTCCACTATATCTTTGCTCCCTTAGTATTCAGACTTGTGCCCTTTTCAATAACAGTGAATGAATAAAAACCATCACTTTAAATGCAACAGAGGATGAAAATCAGTGAATGAAAAACATTTTACAAAGCTTCGGTCACCAGAGATCAGGCCATGTAGTTAAGCTGTTCGAATTTTAATGACATCCTATCCTGAAGGTGTATGATAAATAGTTCTGTGTGAGCTGCTGCTATGCTCAAGATTACTGTAATGTACCTGCTGATTTCAAGTGCACTGTAACAATGATGCGCTACAATTTCCTACGATTAACATACAATAAGTATGATAAAATAGTACAAGTACAACTACTTTCTACCAAAAACTGCCTATAAGAAGCCTCTCAAAGTATGGCTGTAATTGGCTCCACTTCCATGTTTAACACAGCTCTGTCAATCCTCTCTCTCCCTGAAATTTGAACTTCAAATCAATATGTATGAACATGAGTTGAAACATTCATTCATTTGTGAGTGGGGGGGATAGGGGTGGCAGGTTGCCTGTGTATGGCTGGGTGTGGGATGACAGGGCATGGGAGATGAGGTTGGGGAAAATGTAGCAACTTGAGGGTACTTATAATGCTAAATGTAATCACATCATGGTGGAATTACACTGGTTGAAGGATCTTCTTCATATGTCATAGAAGATAAAACAAACTGTTAACTCTGTAGATACAGCACAAAGAACCTGTATTCTCATCATCTGTTTTCAGTTGCCAATCACCAATGATAATGATAAGGTTGTATGATTTGGCACATAGCCATGTGCTGACAGTGAACGAACTGCATATATGAACTGTACTGCAACATTGGTGGCTATGTACGGTTCTATAAATTTATATTTAATATTTAAATTTAAATTTAGTATGAGCACTGTAGCTACACTGTGAGCAATGCTGTGACAGATTTATTTAGTTCTGCACACAATAAACAAACTTCAGCAGATGGGGCAAGTGCTGTGATAAATATGCAGCTACCTCTGAGATGCTGTGTTGAAATTTAAGTTGATATACCGTACAGTAAAGTATGCCTGTGTATGCATGTATGTGTGTGTGTGTGTGTGTGTGTGTGTGTATGTGTGTGTGTGTGTGTGTGTATACTGTATGTATGTATGTATGTATGTATGTATATATATATATATATATATATACAGTAGAACCTCAATTATCCACGAGCCAATCAACTGGAATTGGTGCTAAACTGGACAATTTAAAGAAAAATTCCAAAAGCGATCAACCGGGGAAAATCCAGGACCTAACCAGCATTTCAAATTCACCGGGCAACCATCCCACCCGAATGTTTTCATTCCTTCACAGCCTACTGCATTACTGAAGCCTACTGGAGCCTCAATGGGTCATGGGTGTGTACACATTACACAATACTGTATTACTGTACACTGTATGCTATACATATACACAAGTTACATTAATTTTATGTATTATTACGTAAATTATTATGTATGTGGTATTATTACTGTATATGCAAGTCATGCTACTTCTATAGTGTACGATGTAAGACAGCGGTTCTCAAACTTTTTAGTAGGTGACCCTACTTGGAATATTTCAAGACTTCGCAACCCACAGGGGAGAGAGAGAGAGAGAGAGAGAGAGAGAGAGAGAGAGAGAGAGAGAGAGAGAG
>JAGKTI010001234.1:33680-57548 GCA_018397915.1 Birgus latro | reverse complement strand
TCTCTGAAGTCACGTGAGAGGGCTTCAAGCACCATGATAAACAACAAGGGACTCAAAACTGACCCCTGATGCACACCAACATTCACGGGAAACTCATCACTCAAAGCTCCATTCACCCTTACCTGAGTGTGAGCACCCACGTACATGGCCATAACCACCCTAACCAGCCACTCTTCCAACCCTAGCTTTCTCATTGCCCACTTCACCACCTCTCTAGGGACTCTGTCAAAGGCCTTTTCCAAATCAACAAAAACAAAATACAATTCCCTTTTCTTGCCAATATATTTTTCCTGAAGCTGTCGAACAATGAATATGGCATCAGTGGTCCCCCTGCCTGGCATAAACCCAAACTGCATCTCATTGATATTCACTCTTTCTCTAATCATACCTTCTAGAACTCTCTCCATTACTTTCATTATCTGATCTAAGAGCTTTATACCTCTGTAATTTCCCCTTTCCAGGGCATCACCCTTCCCTTTGTACACATTTACAATTACACTTTTCAGCCAATCATCTGGGACAACACACTCATATATAATCCTATTTATCAGGTCAGTGACTAACCTCACCCCAATATCTCCTGAGGCCTTCAACATTTCGGCAGTCAACCCAGACACACCTGCCGCCTTCCCCACCCGCATCCTGCCTATTGCCTCACTCACAGTAGCAGCGTCAATCAAAGGCCAAGGCCCAAACACTGGATCACCTGGCTCCAAACCTTCCCTATCCCAATCAAACTCCTCATTCAACAACCGACTATAATGCTCTCTCCATGCATCTTTAATATCCTCACTGTTTACCAGTACCCTTCCCTCATCATTCTTCACACACTGCTCGCCTACAATGTCCCGATTATCTCTCTTCATCTGATTTGCCACCCTAAAAACCATATTTTTCCTTCCTTCATGATTTAGATTATCAAGTAAAAGTCTCTGTGACTCAGACTTCGCCCTGTATACCTCTCTTCTAGCCCTGCGCTTGGCAGCCAAGTACTCCTCCCTGTTACCACCCTTCTTCCATTCCCGGAAAAGCCTTTTCTTCTCCTTAACTGCGGCTTCTACACTCTCATCCCACCACCAAGTTACTTTATGTCTTGGTGGGCCTCTTGTCCAACCGCATACTGCATCGGTAACTCTCAAGAGGTTGTTCTTAAGGGCTCCATACTGTTCATTAACGTCTCTATCTTCAGCTTCCTGTTCAGCCACCACTCTCCTTATCTCACTATAAAAGGCATCCCTTACTGATTGGTTTCTCAGCTTCCATATTTTCCTCCTAGGTACATATGTCCTCCTTCTCATCCTTTGTTCCTTAAGCACCATGTCACAAATCAACAGTTTGTGCTGCTGAACACACTCCTCGCTTCCTATAACTTTAACATCCCTCACTAATCTCCTATCAACCCTCCTGACCAGAAAATAATCTATCTGGCTACTATTTCCCCCGGACTCGTACGTAATCAATCTACTCACTCTTTTTCTAAAATGTGTGTTGCACACAATCATGTCCATAGCCTCCCCAAACTCGAGTATTCTTTCCCCTTCCGCATTCCTCACACCATATGCACATCCTCCATGGACTCCTTCATACCCTTGAGCTGCTTCACCAACATGACCATTTAAATCCCCTCCCAGAACCACTACCTCATCATCACCCATACCACTCACTACACGTATTAAATCATCCCAAAATCTATCCTTCTCTGCGTCATCCAATCCTACCTGCGGAGCATATGCTGATATAACTGAAACCATCACCCGTCCTATCAAAATTTTCACTACTATTATCCTATCACTTACTCTCATGACATTCATAACATACTCCACCCATTTCTCCGCAACCAACACACCCACACCCCCATATCCATCAGTTCCCCCCGCCAAAACAACTTATAGTAGCAATCCTTCCCAGCAATCTTTCTGGCTGATCCACCCCTGTACCGGACTTCCTGCAGACAAGCCACATCCACCCACCTCCTACTGAATGCCTCAACAACTTCCCCTGCTCTTCCTTTCAAACTTCCCACATTCCACGAACCACTTTGCATTAATTTTGTTTTTTCTTTTCCTTCACCACAACTTTTCTAGAGCTGCTCTGAGTTTGTGGTACTGACCTAACCTCATCTGTGACATCAGTGGAGTCTGATTACTGTACTTCTTTACACCTTTAAAGTCCCTAAATCAGATCAGAGTTATGCGAAGTTTTTGTGAAAATCTGAAAGATGGATCCGCCTCATTAACATATACCCACCTCAGACCTTGGCTGTATTGCCCTGACATTCCACAACAGAAGTTTGATGATTCTGGTGAGCCCCAAAAATGACACAATTTACCTTTTTGATGGTGGCATGACCACTGGACTTGGGCAGAAAGCTGATGCCTTATTTAAATCAGTGAATAGTACAAATGGACATTATTCATAACGAAATCCACATCAACGTACCTATATATGGTAAAAAATTGAGCATCAATGACAATGCGAAGTTATTTCAAACATATCTGACAATGCTATGCGTCAGAACTGAAGGCTATTATTATCCTCGAGCCTCAACTTCCATCTCAATGCAAGATGCTGAAATCAGTGCAAGAAAATGCAGAGACCCTTGCAGCAATACACAGCATGACGCTTAACTTGACTGACAAAATTTATGTTGGCACTAACCTTGGCTTCCTCGGACATTGTATTAACCGTGAAGATGAACGCTACCCTCCGAGTCCGTTTGTAAACACCATCTATCCGAGAACAAAATTGCCTATGTACGCATTAGATAAAATATACCAACATTATCAAATAAACCAAGAAAACTGTTGTTTATTCCATTATAATTGATTTATTTCTTATTATTTACCATACGGTTAAATGATTTAATTATATTCTTTTAGCATTAAGTAAATTAAAATATCTATTTCTCAACATAATAGTCTTGGTCTAATGACAAAGATATACTGCCCATGTATGTATACATTTACATTTTTGCACAATAACTCGTTAATGGCTGGTACAAGCTTTACAAGTAATACTTTTTGGCAAAAAAATAAAAATCCTAGAATTCAAATCCCGTGCTAAAAGAAGAAATCGAAATTAAAAGGAACTTCAGGAATACTCATGAAAGTGTGGATATTGTCGTGATGTTAAATGGCTTACGCATTTAACTGCTGTTTTGCTCCAATAAATCTTAAGAAAGAGTGAGATGATAAAGATGAAAGAGAGAAGCAGAAGGAAAGGCCTTAGGTAATGTTTCATAAATAGAATGGCTAGCATAGGGGATGCCATATTCATGTGACTTTTTGTTTTGTTTTTTTCGGAAATTCTCTTGCTATGTAAAATCAGACATCACCACAATTAATATTTCCTAAATTTTGATCGGGTGATGGCATGGTTGGATGATGAGGTTAACAAAGCGGTGGAGTTTTGAAAAGAGAAACAAGTGGCGAAAGTGGTTACAGGACAGAGGCTTAATTGAAATAAGAACTGAATATAATGAAAGCAAGAAGCACGTAAAGAGACTAGTGAAGAGAAAAAAGAGGTAAATGATGATCTAGGAAGAAATATGAATGCAAGCTACGCTGAAAACAGGAAGTTATTCAGGAAAGAGTTGCAGAAAGTAGAAGTGAAAGCGGAAAGAAATGTGATGTGAAGGATGTGGATGAAATGAGGACCAGATGGAAAGAATATTTTGAAAGCCTGATGAATGGGAATAGAGAGAGCAGTGCTGCTATATACATGACTGGTTTGGGGGAGTGCAGAGAAGGAATACAGTGCCAGGAGACGGGACACTTGTACAGGTGAGTGCTGTGAAACGGCCGAAAAATGGGAAAGCAGCTGGGGTTGATGAGGTGTATGCAGAGATAATTAAGTGTAGTGGAGAGAGTGAAATGAAGTGCTTGTTGGAGATATGTAAGAAGGCATGGATGAGTGAAACTGTCATCAGAGTGGAAAAAGACTGTGACTGTACCCTTGTACAAAAATAAAGGTGAGCGAAATGAGTGCAAGAATTATCGTGGTATAAGTTTACTGAATGTGGTAGGGAAGGTATGTGGAGGAATTATTATAAAGAAAGTAAGAGATATATCAGAAGTCCTTGTGAGTGATGAACAGGGTGGCTTTAGGACTTACAGAGGATGAATGGATCAAATATTTGCAGTGAGACAGATAGCAAAAAAGGCTTGTGAGAAAGACCATAAGGAGTTTATGGCATTTATGGATCTGGAAAAAGCACAAGACAAAGTAGTTAGAGAAGGACTGTGGAAAGTTTTGCGCACGTATGGTGTAGAATCGGTAAGCTGCTAGGTGCCGTCAAGAGCTTTTATGATGGTAGAGAAGCATGTGTAAGGGTTATAGGGCATCTAAGTGAATGGTTCACGATCGGTGTGGAAGTGAGACAAGGTTGTTGTTCAGTATATATATGGATAGGGTTATGAGAGAAGTAAAAACATGAGTAATGGAGAGAGGGATGGCGTTGGTAATGCATGGTGATGGATGGAATATCTCAAATTTGTTGTATGCTGACGATGCAGTACTGCTTAATGGAGAGAGGGATGGCTTTGGTAATGCATGGTGATGGATGGAATATCTCAAATTTGTTGTATGCTGACGATGCAGTACTGCTTGCAAATATGGGACAAGAACTTGGTAGTCTAGTGCAGAGTTTTTTGCTGATGTCTGTGAGCGTTGTGCCTTGAGAGTAAATGTAGAAAAGAGTAAAGTGATGGTTATTGAGAGAGAAGGTGACCACTAGTGCGATCTTACAGTGAATGGAAAATCTCTGGAACTGGTGAGAGTTCAAATACCTGGGTAGAGTGGCAGAAAATAGAGGAAAATATGCAAAGCAAGTTGAAAGTAGAGTGACACAAGGAAGAAAAGTAGCTGGTGCAATGAAGACCTTGAAATAGAGGCTTGAGTGTTGCAGCTGCACCAGGCTTACAAGAAGGAGTGTTAGTGTCAACTTTAACATATGAATGTGAGACTATAGGTGGCATGAAAATGAAAAGTCAAGAGTAAGAGCAGTGGAGATGGGACTGCTGAGGAATGTATGTGGAGAACAGAGGGTGGATAAGATACGAAATAATGTGATTCGTGAAACTGTGAAGTAAGGAAGTCGGTGGACACCAGAATCGAAGAGAGTGTACTGAGATGGTATGGTCATGTGATGAGAATGGATAACAATAGAGTGGTGAAAAAGGTATATCTGAGCGAATTTGAAGAAGGGAGGAGGCGAGGTAGGCCGAGGAGAAGGTGGAGAGAAATGGTGGATGAGTGTGTGAAGAAGAGAGGTTTGAAGTCGGTGAGGCAAGGGAACTGACAAGAGATCGAGCTGGCTGGATTAATGATGTGAGGAGCAGTGCATGATCAAGGATTTGGCATCCCTTTTTAACGTGGCAGCGTCCGGATTGACTCGATCGGATACGTTTATGTGAAGCTACAAAACGTGGTGAATGTTTTTGGCATATCCAATAGAGCCAGGATTCAGGGGACTTGAATGATGAGTGAATGGAAGCGTGGCCCATTGGATTGGGCAAATCTGGGCTGTCTGCACGTTGCTACTCCTCACCCTGCCCTAGGTTGGGAAAGGAGGCCTTGATGATGATGATAAGCTGCCTGCGGACACTGGATAGGACACTGGAATTATGATGAAATCAAAGATACTGTGCATGCGCATGTGTCACCTACAGCAATAAGCATAGGCTGGGGTAATGGGGTGGAATAAGGTACAGCTGCCTTGAAAACCAAACTTACCATTGGTCCAGGGAATGTCCTTACTTCATCGTTCCCTCCTCAAGTCATCGCCTTGTATGGCAACGCCCCAGACATGTCACAGCTTCTCCATTCACTTTTTGTTTCCTTCTACCCCAAGCCTTTTAACACCTCTTTCATCTTGGTCTTTCTCGGTTCTTAACTCTTCCTTAGAGTCAGCACCAATTCTTTTACCCAGTTATCCATTCCCAAGGACCTCATCACATCTTGCTCCTAGTGATCCTTTTCTACACGCTTTCAACCAGGATCTCCCTCACTTCTTCACTCACCCAAGTCCATCAGTCACGTCTTTCCCTAACATGTTCACCAAATCCTACATAATCTCTCTCTCTCTCTCTCTCTCTCTCTCTCTCTCTCTCTCTCTCTCTGTAGTCCGCCTACACCACCAACATTGGACTCGGTTCCTGAATGGCCCGGACATTTTTCGATCAGGTCGGCCCACGTATGAAAACAGTGCAAGAGTGTGAGTGGATGAGAGAATGAAAGAATGAATGGTCAGAGCGTGAAGAGTGAAGGAGTTTTTTAATTAGGGGTGGGTGATGAGTGTATGAGTGAGTGGGGAGTGACTGAATCAGTGAGTGGAGACTGGGTGAAATGTGAGTCAGTGAATGAGTTGAGAGCAAGTGAGTTGGGAGTGAGTGACTGAATGAATGTGTAAGCGAGTGAATGACTGGGTGGAAATTGGGTGTTATTGTGGGTGAATGAGTGAGTGATTGGGAAGTGAGTTAGAAAATGACTGACAAACTGACTGTTGGATTCAATGAGTGGGGAGTGAGTGAATGATTGTGGAGTGAGGGGGTGAATGACGGAATGGGGAGTGTGAGTGAATGAGTGAGACAGTGGGTGGGTAGTGAATGATTTAGTGAGGTTAGTGGTGATTGATTCAGTGAGGGAGTCGGGAGTCATTGATTTTGTGAGTATGGAGTGAATGAGTGAGTGAGGGAATCGGGAGTCAGTGAGTGTGCGAGTACTGGGAGCGAGTGAGTGAGTAAGCGAGTGAATGTATGTGGGTAGGGAGTCAGTTAGTGAGTGAGTGTGTGTGGGTGGGGAATGAGTGAGTGAGCGAATGAGTGTGTATGGGTAGGGAGTGAGTAGGTGAAATGAGTGAGGAGGGAGGAAAGAGTCAGGTAAGTGGGGGAAGAATGAATGGAGACAGTGAGTAGCGATGAGCGAGGAGGAGCTGGGTATACACTGGTGGGGATGGGAGTCAGTGGGGGTAGAGTGATTTGGGGAGTGGGCAGAGGTGAGTGGACAGAGTGAGAAGGGATGGAAGAAGGCAAGTGAGAGGGAACGAGTGGGGTCGGAGTGGGGGGTAAAGTTGCGTGGAGAATTATAGTGGGGAGGGAAGGAGACGGGAAGTGGGTGAGTGTGAGAGGTCAGGAAAAGCGTAAGAGACAAAGGGAGCTCGGCTTTCCTGGAGGGGGGAGGGAAAGAGGCTATGAGGAAGGAAAAGAAGTAGAGGGTAGGGGTCGGAAATACTATGGCTGTGCCTATGTGATTGCATGAATCCAGAGTGACCAAAAAGAGTATGAATTAAATGAACTGGACATGAACTGCTGTGAATTGTCTGAATGGATTAACTGCCACTGTCTGAGTTGACCATGATTGTCTTTGAATGAGTGTATATGAATCTTGGTGTTATCTGAATTACCCTAACTGCATGATCTGAACTGATCTGAAATGGATCAAGATTAATCAGAGAGGGCGAAATTGATGGTGTAGTCGTCATCATCATCATCATCATCTTCATAATCATGACCTCTTGTCTGTCACCCAAGTGTGAGGAGGGGCAGGGCTCAAAGAGTAAATAAAACAGAAGGGTGGATGGATGAAGAACTAATCAGCATGCCCAGCGAAATTCGCCATACACACATTCACTTACCATGCAGTCTCCCGGAACGCTGACTCGACCTCTCAGGCCTAGCTTTGTGCGCAAACTTTTTCTGTATTTTTCTTTATAGATGCATTTCAGAGCCGATTTAAAAAAGGGGGGGGTGCTTCTTGTGCTTCCCTGAACATAATTCACCGAACCAACTGGATACCTTGTCAGTTCTCTGACCTCATCAACTTCCTCTGTTCATAACTGGTCCTTAAAGCTTAACAAGACACACGTCGGAAGGACAGGATGCGAAGACTCTCGTGGGACTCCTGTGACGCACTGCCAACAAGGCGACACACACCATAATTATGAATCCTCCACTGTAGCCTCGAGTCGGACGTCAGATGTGGGGCTTAGGCTCGTATTTTAAGTGGCTCTGGAGAATTCGTACCGTCTCTTCCTTGGCGATTTATTCTGCGGATTACATCTTTCTATCCTCTTGTGCGTTAATGAGGCAGACTGTGACGATATGAGAATGATACAAATACCATAAAAAAGAATATCGAGGTGGGATGGACGTAAGAAATGGCTTAGAAAAAGAAACCTCGAAGGCCACAGTGGCCCGTATAGTAGGCTACGGCCCCAAGTGTGGCGTAGTGGAAGTTGTTTTTATCATTACTAGAGCGTCTGGGAACTATTATTGTTGCCTGTTTGTCGGGAAGGATGCCTTATCCCATTACCATTCTATTTTTAGTCTCCTGCTAATTTTAGTTGTGGCGCCGCGCACGGAGAAAGGTTATAGTCTATACTATAGCTTGGAGTTATGATAATATACCTGTTTGCTGAAATGTAATTACTTTTGTACTTTGACCTTTCATCAACAAGTAACCCTATATTCCTAACCCTTTCACTACACTGACGTATGTTATCTTTAATTCTGGTTAGTGAACAGACGATTTTACTTGTAAAAGACTCCAAGTTCTGAGAGGGTAAATGAAGGATGTATCTACCCTATCCAATTCGAAAAGCTTCTGTTATGAAGTACACTACTCAGACAGTAATTGCTTTATAACAGGGTGCATTATTTTGCTACAGCTTAATTTCAGTTCAGAATTCTAACTGTCCTTCCATCAGTTCATCCATTCATCAATATGTCTATGCCTGTTTGTTTGTCCGTCTGTCTGTCTGTCTCTATTGCCAGACGCCTTATTCTCGCCTCTACATGGCCCTCTATACTGTCATCAGGACCCTTCCTCCATCTCACACCACTCCTATACCTCTCCACCGCGTCCTTACCTCATTTCGGTCTCGTTTGCCCCCTCTCCCTCCATCTCATTCGCACTCTCCCATTTATTCTCTCACTCTCAGTAAACTTATTTTAGAGAAAAATTTACTACTTCGTTTATCGTTATCACCGTAAGTTTAGCCCAAAGTTTACCCCCTCCTTGCACCCCTTCATTGCCGGGATAGCCTTTGACGGTGGCACCGAGAAAAAAGTGCAAATGACGTCAGTGCCCTGAAAGGCTTGCTGTTTATCATTATTATTAATGTTTATTATTATTATTATTATTATTAGAGTGGTAGGTGGGGGCGCTCACCATCCACTCACTCGAGGTAGTGTTGCTCTCAGATTCCCGCCCTTCCCTCTCTTCCTTCCTTCTTCTTCTGTTTTTCTTTCTTTCATTTTTTCTTCTTCCTTCTGTCTGCGGGTGACTCTACACTGAGTGACAAGCCAAATGGCTTCCTGTACACCGGGAAACCACGTACTACGCTGGGTGGTAACCATATAACCAGATTATGGCTCCTGGTGGTTTATTGGGTAATTAAGGCGCTCCAATCGGATTGAGCCTGTGCAGGTTTATATCCAAGGGGTGATAGGGTTTATTGTTCACGTAATGCCACTCAGAGATGAGCGAGGCTGGTCACTCTCAACTTAAATGTCAGGACCAACTTGCTTAGCCACGGGCTCCTACGCTCCTCATGGGACAACACTGGATTAGATGATGATGATGATGATGATGATGATTATTATTGTTATTACTAATACTATTACTACTACAGTACTACTACACCTACTACTACTACTGCTTCTTCTACTACTACTATTACTGCTACTACTACTACTACTACTACTACTACTACTACTACTACTACTACTACTACTACTACTACTACTACTACTGATGATGATGATGATGATAATGGTGACGATGATGATGATGCTTTTTTTTTTTTTAATGCAAGGAGAGGGAACCAACGGTAAGGAGCCCGCAAACCGTTCATTCCAAGAAAAGAAAAAATACAACAGAGCTAAATTCAAGAACCGTTCATTTCGAGATGCCTGGGCACACTGCTTTTGAAAGACTGGAGATCATAGGAAGAAGGGAATATAGACAGAGGGAGACAGTTCCAGAGCTGACCTGTTACATAAATGAAGGACTGCGCGTAACGGTTAGCTCTTGCATTAGAAAGTTGGACAGAAAAGGGATGAGAGTTTGTTGCTAGACGGGTGCTACGCGCCTGTCATAGAGTTGGAGGGATGCAAGCAGATAGTTCAGAGGAGCAGTGACCATTGAAGTAGCGATAGAAAAGAGATAAAGATGCAACAGTGCAGTTTTATTATTATTATTATTATTATTGTTGTTTTTGTTATTGTTAACATCATCATCATCATCCCGACCTCCTTTCCCACCCTAGGGCAAGGTGAGGAGCAGCAAAGTCCAGACAGCCCAAGTCTGCCCAGTCCAATGGGTCACGCTTTCAATTCACTCATCATTCAAGCCCGCGGAATCCTGGCTCTGTTATTATTATTATTATTATTATTATATTATTATTATTAATTATTAGGGAAGAAGAAGTGACTAATTATTAGCAATATTTATGACCTGTGCCCCTCCCCCTCCCACCAAATAACATTGTGTCATTTTAGTGGAGGTGGCGTTTTTGTGTTTAGGAAGTGTCGTGTGTCACAGTCCCTAGTTTACACACTTTCTTCATCCCACATGCTTTACAAAGGACATATTTTCACGTAACAATTTAGCCATGTTATCCTATTCTCTGAGCCTGCTAAGCGACAGTGATATTTAATACAGCTGTTAAAATTATAACATTAAAACCAATTTCCATTATCATTAAAAATATTTCCAAAATAAAATTAACAAAGTGTTCAATTATGGTAGTAAATCCAGCTGAATCATTCAGCATGGAATTTCCTTCTCATAGGTAATATGAAGTGAGTGAATCATGAATGTAACATCTCGTCAAATAAACCCTTCCTTAAGGCCTTAAGAAAGAGAACTGAGAAAGAAAAATTTAGTTACTTTCTAAGAAAATTCCTTTACTTAAATATGTTGTGTTAGCAACTTGCAACTATGGCTGGCGACATAAGACGACCAATAGTGTAGCAAAGAAACCACACCACATGTCACCCCACATTAACACACCCTGACCTCCAACCCCTCACCACCGCCCTTACTCACCCAGCACACGGCTGCATTTGGCTTATGCACTATTCTGTAAGGTTATAAATATTTTGTCATGCTTTTTTTTTTTTTTTTTTTTTACAAAAGAACTTTACCCTTTAACTGGGTAGAGTTTCCCTGTGCTGTATATAATAATCTGGCGTTAATCTGTCTATCTCTTTATAACCAGACGCCTCCAGAAGGGGGTATTGGTCATTTCGTCGCCCTGTCCTTCGCCATCAGGCTGCCCTCACACCACCCTCGTTCATATACCTCTCCACCCAGTCCTTGGTTTCTCTCTTCACCACACTCACAGATACTCTCCTAGTTAGTCTCTCACTCTCCACCTGGCCAAACCATCTTAGGTTACTTCTAGCACTTTCCAGCACATCCACGTCAGCACCACAACTTCCAAGTTTCATTATTGTCTGTCTGCCCCTCCACATAGGGGGAGGAGGTGGCCGAATCAGCAGAGTTGAGTTGCAGTCCTGATGGACCCAGGTTCGAATCCCCCCTGGGGTATTGAACAGCTTAAGGATCTGAATTTCATTGTAGCAGACTCTACTGATCTACCCGGCGACCCGCCGACATGTAAAAATACCCCCTCCAATACCAATACACCAATTTTGTATGAGACAGCCTTATCATGTATTCATTATAGACGGTGGCTGTTAGTGCCGGAATGGTGACATGTGGTGGTGTATGGACGTAGGAGGACTACTGGGTCATGGCAAGGGGCTGTGAAGCCTGTGCTCAAAGTCGGGGGGAAAAAAAAAAACACATGTTCCTGTCAGATAACTAATTTTCACTCCTACCACTCCTGCTTGTGTCCTTCCAGAAAAGTTCAAGTTTCACTTCCATATGTCAGTGTGAGAATCAGTGTTGTTGCTGTGGTGTCAAGCTCCTCTGAACGAGAATCCAGTGGAATGCAAGCTGAAGTTGTTCTTCTACAATCCACAACATATAACGGGACAGTGAGGTCTCCCGGTTATCTCGGTGCCACCACTGCATGAAAGCGACCCTCATCTGCACGGGGAATCACATTATTGTTACGCAACTCATTCTATTTTCATATCCACCTCGCTTTTCCATGCCACCGTCCACAGTGTACTGTCTGCGCAGCCCTCATTGCCTACCGTACCCTTTCTCCTACTCAGAACGAAATTCCTCTCGGCTACAGAGAGATAACATTAATACAAGCAAGGTAGTTAGCTTCTTTGAAATTCAGGTCTTTTCCACAACCACCGGGAAAAATTTTGATTAATTCCTGTCGAAATTATTTTATTCTACATTGCTGTTCTTGTACAGCAAAATTACCCATAAACGGTTTATTAAATACTCTTAGGTATCCAGCAAGTATTGTGCATCCACTTATCATTGTCGGTGTCCTTAGTGCTCAAAATAGTTGTAGGTTTATCTCTCGAGGTTTGCGATGCAAGCAGACTCTTTTTTTGCACTCTCAGCACACAAAACACCAGCATGGAAATACTAGATAAACTAGGTTTATTCCTTTATCATTTTATTTCTATGCATTTTAAGTAATAAATATTTTAAAAAATTCTGTATGTACATTATGTACAGTGAGCATGGCCACATCAGACATTATTGTGCTTGACGGCTGGAACCTACGTACAGAGCACAAAAAAAGCACAGTAGACATTGGTAGTGATATGCTTAAGAGTTCTGGAAATACACCACAAATACTATCTGCTTCAGAAACACTGGTCAAAAGGATAAGATCACAACTGCAGAAAGTGCTGTTCAGCTATCAATGGCCAATAATATGGTTCATTAGCCTACTTATGTAGTCATGTTTTAAAAATCTTATTTAATATCATTAACTAGATTATTTGTTACTGTACAGATTTTCGGTCTAACATTCCACATTAGCAACGTCAAGTCAAACCCAGCTCTCTGACCAGAAATACGCATTAATTTTCCTAATTACAATACTTAAATGTGAAGTTTGCCTTCCCTTTGTAACCTGAGTACAAACACTCCTACAGAGAGCTAAACTGTGCATATTTATCTTAAGGACGGCATCAACAAGTAATGTGATTTAACTCCCATAATATAGGCAGCATATGATCATGTAGCATAATATGTGTATTTTCATTACACTTCGTCCAAACAGATACACTAACAGTAGCGTAAGAATTTTTTGTAAATTTTACTGTAAAGAAAAACTTGTGGAGCATCATAGATGTGAAAATTCTACATTATACACTATATACACTATATTACAGGGGATTGGTAACAATATACTTGGAGCTGAGTTATGTAAAAAATAATCATATGAAACCAATGACTGTCTCACACAGGTATCTGCTCTTACCCCAGTGAGGTAGGAAAACGCCGCCACCAGAGAGCGACTAGTGAAGTCAGGGTCGAGCACGGTTTCGTCATGGTCTCTTAATTCTCCGAAAGGCTGACATCACCCCAGCTGTTTGCTGTGACACTAAACGGTTAGTTTCCATATCAAACTGGCGTGGCTCATGAAAAAAAAAAAAAAAATCATTGTCTCACGATGAGAAGAGATTCTAGGATTGGCTCTCTATCTTTCCTTTGAAGTGAATATTTGTCCAGATCACTCTTAGGTATCCCTCAGTATTTGTCCGTATGACTCTTAAGTATTCACAATATTGTCCAGATCACTGCAGGCATCCACAGTATTGTCCAGAAAACTCCCATGCATCCTTAATATTGTCCACACCACCGCCAGGTATTCACAATATTATTCAGATCCCTCCCAGAAATTCATAGTATTATCCATCACTCCCAGGTACCCACAGTATTGTCTATCATTCCCGGGAAAGTACAGTATTGTCTGTCACTCCCAAGAAAGTACAGTATTAGCCATCACTCCCAGGAATTCACAGTATTGTCCATCACACCCAGGAATCCACAGTATTGTCCATCACTCCCAGGAATCCACAGTATTGTCCATCACTCCCAGGTACCCACAGCCAAACATGGCCATATTATCGCTATAATCAGTGTGGAATGTATGGAATACGAGTGTACAGACGCTATTGTCATCTCGCAGAATACGAGTAAGTTGCTGTGTCTTTTTATGGCCACTGTGGCACTGGCTTTTCACTTCAAGCTGAACCCAGGTTTTGAATGTTACTGAACCAAGTTAGCTTGTAAATTACTGTTAGGATTTTGTAGTATATTAAATTTTATTGTTTTTGATCAGCGAATACGAACTGCCCGAGGGCAATATATTCAAATTAAGCTCCTCAGAACGAGGACGTCCTTTTCATTTAATAATTACAAGACAGATTTTCCGAGCGTGAGAACTGTGATATTAATCCTTTACTGCTTTGGTGCTAAACTGAACACATCCTTTGTTGCAGAAAACACAAAATAATCACGTCCTCGTGCTGAAGGGGTTAAGTTAAAATTTCCAAAACTAGTGATGAATATCGCTCTGTTGAATTATGCAGTGCCGAGAACCGTAATAAGATACTCTGCTGTTACAAATCTAACTTCCAGGAACAGTTTGGCTTTTAGTCCTGTAGTGAACCATCTCAGGCTAATGATGATGATGATGATGGTGGTGGTGGTGGTGGTGGTGGCAAACACAAGGTGTGTCAGGTACGGTACAAGTTCCGTGGTCACCTAGCGCGTATGGTTGCGAGGATTGATCATTGCTTCTCACGCTCCTTTCTAGACCGATGGTATTGTTGAACGTGGAGGAGGTAATTTCTTCCTTACGTCGACGGTAAAGTAACAGTTTATTTGCTCGTTTCATTTGACACTGCATAATATGATAAGTGGATCATGATACATGCTTGTGGATGAATCAGTGTGGCTAGAAACTGTGCGGCCGCTGGCATAGAGTTAAATGTCGTCACATTTGATGCTTAGATATTCTACCCACTTTCAGGTTGATATTATATACGATAGTACTAACAACTGCGAGACTTGGTAACAAGAAAATAGTCAATGCACCTCCTTATCTTTGCACCGCAGGACTAGCTCTAACATCTGCAGATTTGCTCTAACATGTATAGACCAACACAAACACCTGCAGGTCATCCATCCCTAGCTTTGTTCATGCATGTTACGGCAGCGCCACAGGCTAATCCTTGTTCCTGCGTTCCACACACTTGTAGAGTAATTCTGACAGTCGTAGGCTAATCCTTGCATCCACAGGACTGAACCTGGAGGTTGTTGATGACCGTGTGCACCTGCGTGTTCCTGCTGTTGTAGTAGATGACGGACATAGGGGAGTACTCGACGGGGGAGCAGCAGGGGGTTAGGTCTTGTCGTATAGTCAGCTGTGAAGCCAGTAGCATCAGGGCCTATGGTAGGGAAGACCAGCAATAAACAAGGAATACAGGAAAGAAATTCCCAAATTAAGATATATGTAGAAGCTGCGTTTAAACATTAATGTGCACTTACTACATCGTTTGTGGAGGTGAGTTTACGCTATAAATAATGTTATTTTTGCCTAGATTGTTTAAATGATCGACTTTGTTTGTATAATTCTCATCCCCGAAAAAGTTGTCGAAATAAAAAACTATCTGTCACTTACCTGCTTTGCACTGGTATAATCTGGTACTCTGTCCACGTTGAAGCCGGGGTTGCATGAGCCGCGGCAGTAGTAGAAGGTGAAAGACTGTGGCTGAATAAACCAGTTTTGCCAGTTCATGTCTGACACGGTAATGTTGATGGACTCCCGGCAGCAGCGGCCAGACAGTTCAGTGGAACATTCTCGTGGTACTGACCGGCGAGTGCGAATCTGTAACATCGTTGCAAACACATGTCAGCGCTACACTACACTACAGTGTTAATCCAGAAACACACACACACACACACACACACACACACACACACACACACAAACATACACTACTTCCTCAATTATTTATTTTGCATATCACACTATATTTTCTTGCATGTTATTAATTTTATTTAATATCGACACATGTTGCATGAATAACATATGCTAACATATCTGGAAAAAAGTACTGAAATGTAATGTGCTGAATAAATCGCTAAGGAAGAAGCTTTACGAAATTTCTTACCCATTTATCGTAGAGTACGGCGCTTACAGTTCACTTCATCCAACGATGGAAAAACGGGCAGAATAATGATGCTGATACTGACGTTTTCATGTATAAAACTGTCAAAGTCCCCTTAGTAACTATTAAGGGAGAAATTCACGGTGCTCCTCCTCGGGCCCGTATTTATAGATTCGCCTAAGCTAAAGTTGTGTCTCGGATTGTTAGTGTATACTTTTACCTTTCACACATACATCTACCAAACACTTGACAGTCAAAATAGAGGAAGTGTTAAAGTGATAAAATAAGAAAAACAAAACTGTGTGTAAGAACTGTTATGAAAGCTTTTTGGTGGAAAAATTGGTTAGAATCCTTTAGAAGCGCAACGCAGTATCACTATCTCACCCGAGGCTCGTGGGCGGCCAAGACCAGAAAAGGTCGGTGTTGTGGCACGTACGAGAAAGGATGACGGCGACCCCCACAGGTGGAACATCGCACTACGATATCAATATGCTTCCTTCCACTTGCCCACCACCCGCCCACTATCTGACTCACGTCCACCTGCCCCCACCCACTCATGCTGGGAGTCAGTGGCAGGGTCACGGGCTCTCCACGGTAACTGTGGCGGCCGTGTGAAGTCACCACAACCTGCAGTCATAGGAGTTCTTAGTGCTGTAGTATTAATATTGTAAGCCTGAAAGTGTGCACAAACCCCCAGTTTTTGACGATATTTTCTGAAGCTTGTGATATCGCAGAACATGCCTAACTTTTGTGTCGTTGCTGACTGTATAGTATGGGATGTAGTTTAATCACATCTTACAGTTACTAATATTCCACAGTGACCGTCAGATACTGGGTGCTTCCGTACATTTTCGTACATCCAGGTTAAATCTAATCCCTCTAGTTAGAAAAGTTCTCTCCCAAAGTGAATAACATCGTATGGAGATGGCAAAAATATGTAAGAATTAGTCACCGTACTAGAGGGGTTCAAGGTATGAAAGTCAGTATTGCAATCGCACCTGGTCAGCAGTAACAGTGTGGTTGTTGGTGTGATGTTGCCAAACCCACAACGTTGCCGCCGATCCTTCCCGCCACGTCCATCCCTTCGCACTGAACCGCAGGCAGATAGCGTCACGCTCACCTCCACACGCCGTACCTGCATAAACAAATTTCATGGCGTTAAAGAAATGGGCTGCTGTCTGAAAGGATGCAAGTTCGATCCCAGGCTGGGGCACGGAAATGTTTAATTGGAAATGGGAGTGGGAGGACAGGTTGTAGTTGCGATGAGTGGTGGGGTATGCAGGGGGCAGAATACCCTGTGATGATGATGTTGCAGGTTGAACTGTACTGTGGAAGACAATATATTTCCTCGGAGAAACTTGATATGGAGAGTAAATGAAAGAGTAGGGTGGCCAGAGAGAGCAGTGGGTGGTATGGACTAAGATGGTGATGGGAAATGGGGTAAGGTAGAAAGAGTACACCCTGTAAAGACAGGGGCTGAATGGAGTGTGATGTAATCGTTGGGACCTTGTAAATAACAGATTTCTAGAATCTTGCTGTGAAGGGCTAGAAAGCGTGTGGTGCGCGCGTAAAGGAGTTTCTAGGACAGGCTGGGATAGTGTTGGGCGGTTGGGTAGGACGAGAGTAGTGCACCCTGTGAAGACAGACATTGCAGATTTGCCAATACTGACGTGGTGAAGGTTTAAGTAACAACTTCCTCTTAGAACAACAAATAAATACGCGTCGCTCTGACATATATTACTTCTTCGGACACAGGTAAACAAACAAGTTGTTGAAAGAAGTACGGTAATGAAGACTGCCTCTAACCTCTCCTGTACTTCCCACCGTGGGCTGCACTGCACACTTGTGCTGGAAAAGAATGCCTTCACATGGAGGTACCAGTAACTGTTAAACAAACGTCCCTTAACTCCCTCACTATTCCCTAAATGAAGAGGGTGGACTGCTGAAGAACAGTAATTTCAGTATACGTTTTATTGGGCTCACGTTCAGGGAAACTGGAGTAACAACAACAACAACACTGCAAATTGATTGACACAAAAGTAATCGCCTTCAGGAAATCATTTCATCAGAGGCTGAACAACGAGTGCTGGTTTTATTTTTCTCACATGGTAATTCTGATGATCCTACCATTTTCTACAACTCATATTTAATCATACATTCATTCATTTAATACAGAAACTAGGTGACAGGAAATACTGCAGATAAAACTTTGCCTGTGCGATGTCAGCAGGATTTATTGTGGGAACAATACAAGTTCAATGCAAAAAGCGGTGCTAAGGCACAGCAAACCCATCCCCAGCCGTCATTTTAGTGCTGACGAGTAAACACAACCGGATATCTAGCTAAAGATGTCACATATCAAATTTGGAGTAAATCGGGTAAAAATTGACGATTTTATGCCCATTTGAAATTTTAGGCCAGACCCATCAGACACTGACCCCCCTACCATTAACTGGGGGTGCCCCCATGATGTAATGAGCGGGGACGGGTAATAAATCTTAGAGAATGCATTCACAGTACATCCTGGATTAGTAAAAAACGAAAGTGTTATCAGAAAGTCTATATAGTGATACCATATTTAAATTAAATCAGTTTTCAAAATGCAAGGAGGCAAGATTATATATGTGAGAAACTGAGGCTACTGTTATATCTAATTAACTGAATTTCCTCAGGCCTATGATGTGATATAGCACGAAGTTTGCCTACAGCTTTTAAATCTCTCAGTCTGATGTATTTTTACCCCCGCCAAGGAAGATGGACGGTTGTCGTGTAGTCACCCGTGTCTGTCAGCTTTAGAACTAGGTATTCCAAAAAAAAAAAAATGTCGCCGGATTTCAATGAAATCTGGTGGATAGGTGGGCAGCGGGTCAAGGAAGAATTTATTAGATTTTGAGATGGATCCGGATGTAGGAATAAATAAGTTTTATTTGCGTTAGCGAGGTATGCGCTCTTTGAGTGCTTCCTAGTTTCATTATATTCTTGCACCTTATGAAGGATTTTCATCCCTGAAGTGAGAGATGTAGTTGTGAAAAGGTTCTTGAAGATTTCATCTAAATCCTCCTGTCAGAAAACTCATTTGAAGCGAACAAAATCGTCTGGCATTGACAAGAATAATTTAAAACTATGTGACCGGACGGAAGGGATATATATCTGAAAATTACTTTTAGGGGTTAGGGTCCGTGCCAGGGGAGAGTGTGGGAGAGGCCACAGATTGGCGCGAGAGTGACAGTTATGAAAGCACCACCACCACCTGCTTGACGTGACACCTCCACCCATCTGTCTGAAGTGTGGTCTGAATGTCTCCTCAGTCACCACTTTCGCCATTTCAGCCCCTCTTCCTGCCATCACAAAGCACGTCAGCACTGTTATGTGAGAACCTTCATGTAAGAGAGAGAGAAGGGGGAGGGGGGAGAGTATAGAAATGAAAGCAAAATTCAGCTGCAAAATTTCCTCAAAGATCTTTCGTGTGGACCATCAGCTTATGATTCCTCCTGGCCCAGCAATACATTCATACATATTCAACAGTCATTTTTGTTTTTCTTGTAAGTAACGTGCTGACATCTCTAACTAGAGCACTTCAATTTTCGACCCATCATTAAATTGTTTCACCATGAACCCAGCGCTGACTTCTTGTAAGATAAACATTGATTCACGACCAAACTTCCGATCAGTGCCCAATTTTGACTAAGATTATTATATTTTTATTCATTTATTTATTCAGTTATTTATTTCATGCTGGGAGGACAAGGAAAGTTGGGTTCAAAATCTTTCCATTTCTCTTTTCCTTCCTGCTGAAAAAATCTGTTACGAAGGAGAAAAAACTCCTATGTTCTTTAGTGAATTCCGTCTCACGGGTCGTATTTGTATGGCTAAAGATAATAATATAAACAAGACGTCTTAGGCGCAACTTAAGCTTAAGAAAGATCATAAATAAAGTGCTGTGACTCGGTTGTGGTGAAGACGAGGGTACGATGCCATGCGATGAGGTAGCAGGAAAGAAAATGAATAGGAAGTACTGAGCTGAGAGTGGTTACCAATGAAGATGATACAGCTATAACATGAACTCGCCTTTGACCTCTGCGTTGTTGCCAGGCTTCAGCCCTTCGCTGCCATGACGCCTTTTGACCCAATGAACCCTCTGACGTACTTTATTAGCTTATTCTTCCTACCTCCAGTATCGTCTGAAAGTAGCGAGAAGGACGTTACCATAATTAGGGGGTTAAGTTTATACATGTAGGGGGCTCTTGATCTGTCCCACCTTAACTTCTTGAGTCAGATAACGTGTTTTATTGGTTTATTCTTGCCGCCTTCTCTTGTAGTGGCGTCAACGAAGGCAGTATCCCATCCCTCAAGTTCGAAAAGTCATTACCTGAACAAAATCGACTGATGGTCGCAAGAGGTAAAAAAGAAATACATCCTCTGGCGCGCAGTTGCTATTCTACGTTACCATAACCTAGCCCACTTCTGCTCTACATATCCTAACCTCAGTTGATCTCTTCTAGTTTACACTCTACTTAATGTGAGCCATTCTTATTACTATTAACCCAGTTATAACAGACTCTCCACCACTGACCTACCCTACTGTGTGTGTGTGTGTGTGTGTGTGTGTGTGTGTGTGTGTGTGTGTGTAAAAACAACCGAGTTAGAGCCTTGTGTAGTTTATTTTCTCAAAGTTTCCGACTTTGAACATAAACTTGACAGCCCATTCTCTGTGGCCCAGTGGTCCTCCAACGTGCCACACACTTTCACATGCCAAAACTTCGGCGATAATACCACTGGACTGAAGGCTTGCTAAGGAAGTCTCGTTCAGGTCAGGCGTAATGGTGATAAAGAGGGTGTTTTTGTGACGTGTCGGTGGCTTCAGTGGATGATCCCAGAATTCTCCTGAACTGAAATTCAGATGATCAGACGCTTCCCTGCTTTAGCTTAGCATCGTAAAGGAAATCGCTTCTATATCTACTGATGCATAACTCAATGGCTGTGACTGGTGCGATTCCTGTCTCCGGCATCGGTTACCGATACCCCTACAATCCCATGACGTAATGAAAAACAAAGTGTAGAGAAGAGAACCATGTTTGATTGACGTTGACGTCGAATATTCTTGGCGAAACGTTGAATACGTTAGGGTCGCCTTCTCTGCATTTTTTTCCCTTCAGATTATTGTAGCCTCTGTCGAATATCCTAAAATCCGATGACGTATTCTTTACAGTATTTTGTTCTTCCTGTAACCAGACGATTTTATTCAGCATACTCGATCCCCCTGGTAGTGAAGGCGTTAATGAAAGCTAAAAAAAAAAAAAAATCCGTTGTCTTTCCTAAGCTGAATAAACTTGCCTGCTGGTAGTAACAGTAATATATAAATAATGCCATCATACTGAAGGGGTTATTTCATCATTCCGGCTAGCCATTTCTGAATCAGTTTTTTCACTCTTTCTCCTTACTGTACTTCCTCTCCCTTTGCTTTATATGCTCCTTCTCTTGACAGCATTTGCTCTCTCTTTACTGTATTTGTGGGAGACGGTGGCTGAATCGGCAGAGAGGCGGCCTGCAGTCCTAATGGACCCACGATCGAATCCCTGCAGGGGCAGGAGACAGTTTAAGGACTAGAATTTCCTAAAAGCAGACTTTACTGATTTACAAGACGGCTCGCCGACATGTAAAAATACCTCCGCTAATACCAGTACACCAGTCCTGTATGAGACAGCCCTAGCATGTATTCAATATGGACAGTGGGTGTTAGTGCAGAAGTGGTGACATGTGGAGATGTGTAGGAGGACTGCTGGGCCTTGGGATAGGCCCTGAAGCCTTTGCCAAGAGTCGGACACGATAAAAAAAGAAAAAAAAACTTTTTTATTTTCTCTCTCAACTGTATTTGCTCTCTTTGTACAGTAGCTATTTGCATTCATTTTTACTGTGGTTGTTGACCGAGGTAAAGGATAATTATTAACGCACTGACTTACGAATCATATTAGTTGTTTATTGTTGCTATCTCCAAACAGTTATATTCAAATTAGGACAGGTATTTCGGACTGGAGGGAATATGTGAGTGGCTCCTCCCCGACACACACAGATATATTTTTCTAAGGCTGCAGCACAATCAGGCTTTTTATAAAGGCCAGTGTCAAATAATACTACGTAACTGTGGGAAACCCTTCAGTGAGGCTAAACACACACACACACACACACACACACACACACACACACACACACACACACACACACACTTAACTTTATTTGGTTGCAGCACATTTATGATTTTTTCCCGGGCAATCGATGAACAATTTAATGAATCTGTGAGAAACGTCCTTTAATGATAAATATAACAACTACCTCTGTTGCCTTTATGAGCAAAATATCAGGTAAGTTACTGTGACCAGTCAATGAATAATTGAACTTAGCACTGGTATGAGGACAGATAAAGAATGGGGATCAGCAGGAGGTTCAAAGGATGTAAGAGCTGGATCAGATGAAACCTTTTAAATGGACTTCAGTGAGAGGTGACAGTACAAGGAGTGAGGATATTCTGCGCGCGCGCGCGCGCGTGCGTGTGTGCGTGTGTGTGTGTGTGTGTGTGTGTGTGGCATGGAGGGCCCTAGAAGGCTTGATGGGGTCGAGGTTTAGCGTGCAGAGGGACGGGGAGAGGGGTCAGGGCTGTGGGGAGATGTGGTCGAGAAGGGTTTGGTGTGGCTATGTGGATTCTGGGTGTGAGGACACGAGGTATGGAAGGAAGGGTGGTTTTGTCACACTTGGTGGCTGGGGAGGAGAGGAGCAGCAGATACTCAGGTTTATATGACTCACTTCTGTCTGAACAGAATCGTCCGACGTTAGCAGGAAAAGACTGGAGTTGTTCCGGCCGTGAAGGTGGCAACATTAACACTCCCAGGCTACTATATGTAGCTGCACCTCAGTAAATGTATACTGGCGTTAGCTGAAAAAAAAAGAGTTGTTCTGAACTAGAACGTGTTAGTCAACCGAAAGGTAAGAACGTCTGAATGTACTTTGTAAGGTAGCGATGAAATATAGAATTCGAGTACTTCCAGAGAAAAAAGAGATTCTTGATTTTTTATTGTTGTAGTGCCAAGCTCTTCTGAAAGACGAACCTGGTGGACCGCAGGCCTAGAGATTCATGGGTAAATAGGTCAGTGATATGTCGTGTGGTTAATTAATGCATGAAAGTAGATCAGTCCAAATTTCTGCACCATACCTGCAGATTATATCATGAGAAACGGTGCTAAACAAGAAATAAGGTAAAGGTGGGGGCAAACGCCATGAGGCGCTTAGCAACGATGCTCATCTTGGCCATTTGAGCCTGTGGCGTGTTTTTCACCCAGTATTCTCGGATACAAGGCTACTGCATCGTTCAGGTTACCACAGTTACCTCCCATATATGCTACCCTAGTTACTCATTTTACTTACCAACCAACCAAAGGTGGATGGTACACTTGTGTCGAGTGACGCTATCTGCCAACACCAGGATTCAAACCCTGGCGCTTTAAGGGATAACACTCGTAGTGATGGGGGTTAGACGTATTTTCCTGTAGCCCTTCAGTACCATGAGTAAATTTTTGTTTCATTCTTGCTACCCCCTTGCGATTATATCCAATTTGGGAAGACCCTCCGGGTAAAGGGATTAAATAGGGCGGAAGAAAAGTTCAGTAGTCTGACTAAACTGTAAAGTAGAATGACCTGACGTGTAAGTGGGAAGGGTGAAAAATGTATCTCTTGTGTGTTGCTATAAAATCACAGCAGGCACACTGCATTACAGACTGGTTTTGTTATTGGTCCGTGCGCGTCTGTGTGAGAC
>JAGKTI010001234.1:0-28680 GCA_018397915.1 Birgus latro | reverse complement strand
TGTGTGTGTGTGTGTTTGTGTGTGTGTGTGTGTGTGTGTGTGTGTGTATTTATCTTCATATTATTTCAGTTTTGCCGAAGCTTCATCTGATCTGGCTAATGAGATTAAAAAAAGAGGTGGGACTTATATTGCCTGTTCCGTTTAAATACCTTGTAAGTTACAAATTTTATTGGTTTTTCTTGTACATCTACAGTATTTTCTTACAGGTTGGTTTACAAAGTGTACGCATCACGAAAGTTAGCTGTTCTGAAAGCAGTGATATAAACGCTGCCGCCCGCATGGAAAAGAATCTCAGCCGAGATGTTGCCACTTACACTCAGTGGTATAGCTACGAGGTGGAGAGGGGGCTTGAACCCTTAGTCAAACCCTTGACCCCCACTGCCTTCTCATAAAAAAAAAAAAAAATAAGGTAACAGATCTTCTTAGTGGGCCAACTTGTTCCTCTAAAATACAGCCTAGCCCCACCTTGGCAGACAATTTGTGGAGACCTGGCCACGCCACTGCTAACTCTGTTTGAATTTTATTCACTATATAAGCAGAATTTATGAAAATATAACACTGATGAACACCGTAACAGTTAATATGGAAAACCCTTTTCCATTCGTCTGTGACACGTGGTACATGAATATTTATATGATCCTAAAATAAATGTTAAGATTTGAAACTTCTGTCATGCATTTCTCAGTACCTCACAAAAGCATTATTTCTCATCGACTATGCAGGTGCACAACAGGTAGTGGATTTTTGTCTGCCTGACCGACTTTGTTCAACCTCTTCGTCCTTGTTTTGTCGGGAAAATTGTAAACTTTTAACAAGACATAATGTACAGTATGATAAACCAATGCTCTCAATTATAACTCAGCAGCTTGGATATTTGGTAATGAGAAATTATTTTGAGAATTTATATTTATACAGCTCCAAATAAAATGTCGAAATATCAGTGAACATCGCATTTTGCTGGGAGTGCATATAAGTTCTCGATGCATTATGTCACTTAAAAAGGAATATCACTGAATTTTTGTAACTTATGTCGGGGTGAATGCAATCTGTCAAGGACCTGATATTTATGAGACCAATCAAACCCTAAACCTGTTACTCTACATTACGTGCTAATAAGTCAACCACTACTGTATCTTTATGTATTTCTCTTTCTGCCTGTTTCCGAATGCCTACTATTTTTATTTACCTATTTATTTATTTATTTATTTATTTTAATGGGCATAGACCTGACAGTCCATTCCCCGAGGCCCAGTCCTCCTTGGTACAACACACCTTTACACGTCAGTATTTCGGTGCCAAAACCCACAGTCCATACTGAGCACATCCTAGGGCTGTCGCATCCAAGAGGGGTAATACGGTATTTCCGGGAGTGTTTTGACAACTTACAGGTGGAGATTGTTCCAGGGGAAAGAGGGACTGAGCTTATGCTGGCTAAAAACTGTTTCTACTTTCACTGATACTCAGCCCCCCAAAATAGACAAAAGAACTATGTACGATGCCAATAAAGCTTCTGTTATGTGCTAATAGTCGATTTTTTACGGGACTGAAGGCACTTACTTTTTTTTGCTAAGATAATAAATGAGCGTGTGGGCGGTGGAGATGGGGGGGTGGTTGGCGGCGCCAGGGTCGGCAGTTGCCCCTGCCTGATGATTGATGGCAGCTCCTCCTGAGACATATTTACACGAGGGATCTCTTTCAGCTGCATCTTGGAGAGAATATGCGCTTTGATGACTTCCAGCTGCACTTTTCTTTGTTGCTCCGCCATTGCGAGGGGAGACAGCCTCGGGGCCAGCGTGGTGGCTGTACTGCTGGGGACTGATGCTTGAGGGGTGCTGAACTGAGGTAATGAGCTGTTTAGCGCAAGGAGAGGTTGCAGCAATCTACTCGCACACTTTGGGCATAATGGCACAGTTGTCCTCACACCACTGATGCTATCTGAAGTTCTTTGGGTGAGTGAACTTTGACCTGATTCGATGAGATCACTATTTATCACAGATGAAGGTAGATTATTAAAACTATTGTGTGTATAGTCCCGGTCACTGGCTATAGTACCTGTGTTTTGTGATTGTAGGAGCGGAAATAGCGGGGAGGGGTGGGTGCGGGGCGCCAGTGTGAGGATGGCCCCTAGCACCGTGACTGCACGCGGAGTCGCCAAAAGCATGAGAGGGGCTGGGAAACGGTTGGCCATGGTCTGTCCTGCTCACGGCCATGAGAGACACTGAACCGCGGGGCACTAACCACCAGTTTTATACCCTCCCTTTCCCTCGCTGAGCTGACCCACACGAGTTCCTAGGATATAAGCAACCAATCTCCTCACATCACGATCACACTAGTACTGGTTAAAACGTCCTTCATACTTTCTTGGCTTCGATGAGTAGGATTTTCTTTGAGCTGTCATTCCTTCTTTGTCAATAGAAAGTAAACAAAAGTGGAAAATTCCATTCCTTACACACTCGTGTGTAGCAGACATGTGCTACCTCCCTGTCCCTCATTTCTCGCTACTATAAAACTATAAAATCAGCCTTTCTAGTTATAGACGGTTCCATCGTGTGCTTTATATATATATATATATATATATATATATATACACGTGTGTGTGTGTGTTTTTTGTCTCGGGATCGGGAGGCTGAGTTTCTGAAACTTGTCTCAAGATTTGTCTTAATACTGCATTGTAGAGGTTGACATTGTGTATAGTTTACGTCTGTATAGTGATAAAAATACAAGATATAGTAGGCCAATCATTGCAAGAACAATGAAGTGCTTGCAGTCCACAGGGTTGGAGCTGCAACAGTACCTATATTCTTTATTTTTTAATTATTCACCCGATACCTGTGCTTATCTTTTCAATTTCTTTCAAGGCAATTTTAAGTTTACGTTCTATTAACCATGTTTGGCTCCCTACCAGACTGTAGTTGTTCGGGACAGTTCAGCATTTGCAGGATATTATAAGCTGTTTTGATAATATAAACGACTTCAGAGATTAACGTGCTTTAATTAGGAGAGACTCATTGATTTTAAATTTAGTAGACGTAACGTGTTTGTGTCCTCTACACTCACTTTAGCTTTTATGGTCGACACCCTGTTTAAGGTACTGAAGGCAATAAGCAATATTTTCTATAAGATTGCAATCTGCAGTTGCTCCTTTCTGATTAAACCAAGATTGTGAATATGCAGAGGCTACATAATCTGAAATTTCGTTAAATTTTAACATAATACATAACAGTGCTGGTGATTCTTGTAAAATTATGTCTCTGTCTGTCTGTCAGTCCTCTATGGCAGTCTAGGAGGATCCGAATAGAACTCTCTAGACAGCTGTGACAAGGGTAATATTTACGCTGAATGTAGATGTGTACATTACACTTGCTAGAGTGGCGTCCCTGATGCCCAAGATTAGAAAAATTTAGGAATAATCAAGTCAGCATGGCGGAAACATGGAAGGCAATTACTTTTTTTTTTTTTTTTTTTTTTTTTTAATAAATACGGCCATATCATTATTAACGGATTGGTGGGGTTGGGAGGGCGAGTGAGGTGGGAGGGCACGGTTGAGTGGACGGGTAAGTATAGACGGGTGGAATGGGTGGACTGATTGATTGATTACATTAAAAGGCTTGAGGCAACCTAACAGTAGGAGTCATTGCTGCTGACCAACAGGAGTAGAAGCAGAACAAGGATAGCCGGGGTGGGTGCAGTTGGTGGGAAGATGAGAGGGCGAGTATGTTAGGGCAGAATGGGAAGGTAGGGTTGAGTGGATGTGGGAGTGGGTGAGCAGGATGGGTGGGTAGGGTTAGGTGTGTGTGGGAGTGCGTCAGCAGGATGGGTGGAAGGCGGATGGGTGGATGGGTAGGGCATACGGGTGGGTGGGTGAGCAGAGCGAGTGGGAAGAGTTGATGGGTGGATGGGTAGTGGGAAAATAGATCCATGGTAGGAATAGGTCCATGGGGAACATATACATGGGGAAATGGGCCCAAGGAGGAACATAGGTTCAGCGGGTAAAATGGGACCCCCGGGGTCTTCTCATAGAGGAAGTGGCCACCCAGGGTTCCAGGCAATGCCGTTATGCACGATCATGGGGTTTTACCTGGGCAGCGCCGGCTACCCCTGCTACTACTATGATACATGCTATGTATTAATAGTACGATTGTATGTATGTACTCTAACCGCCACCTTGCACCCGCTTGACATTGATGGCCATCCCTTTCATACACGTTCAAGCTGTGTTTTATGGATCTGAAGGGCCACTGATGCGCTTCTGAATCTTCTTTAGAGAGGAATTCGTAAGTAAACTGTTTTTCGCTTAATCGATTCTGATTCATTTTTACAGATGACAGTCCATTGCTCAACATGTACTTAGATATCAAAGCCACATCTGCCGTCCTTTCACTGTTTCTGAGAATTTTTAATTTGGTGAGAGAGGCTGACCCCTCTAAACATTTTGGCTGGAAAATTGTATATAGTGGAAGACCTTCTCAATAACGAGACGAACTCACCTGGGAAGTTTCATTCAGATCCATCAAATAGCCGAGGAGAAGTTAAGGCACACATAGACAGACAGACAGACACAGAGAAAGGCTGATGTCAGTGGCTGAAACGTGGATTTATTTGACAGCATCTTCTAGGGGATGTGAGTATATGTGCCCCTAATGGCTCAGTTGAGGAAAAGGGAAGCTGACCAACCACTCCTGTGACAGCACCGAATACCTTGTCCTTCTTGTTTATAATGTGACGGGCAGTAAATTATTTAGTTTGTTTATACCTCTAGCTTGATGACATACAAGAATCATTAGCAGACTAACTAGTTTTGACTACCTAACATAATTTTGAGAGTACGGTATATGCTGTGTTGTCTTATAGTAATGAACGTATTCATCAGTGAAGGTGGATATTTCATATGATTAGGAGATAATGAAAATAATTATTATTAGCAATAAATTAATACTACTACTAGGAACAACAGCAACAACAACAGTAGCCTACCGTAAAACATTTTATTTACTGTATGCTTCTTTTAAATGTTTATTATGTACATATCGGTTAGTGGTCCTAATATGTAAAAAATTAATGAGTTGCAAAAATTATTGACACTTCGTAAAAACTGATAGGTTCTATTTTCTCCATTTACTGACGAATCTGCGGAGGCCATTTGCCCCATTTCCGTCCATCTCCCCTGCTAAGGTGATTCCTATACTGTACATGTTACGTGTTATCTTCCACCAAGACGATTCCTTAATGATTATTTCCATCGAGACGATTCCTGGTTACTTTCAGTACAGTATCATTGTACTAATATTAGTAGTGATATATTATTGTTGTTATTATTTATTATTAAAAATTATTATTATTATTATTCAATTAATGAAGACACAGGATTATTTTTATTTATTGATTATTGTTTTTAATTACAATGAAATATATAAAAGAGGAGTAAGAAAATTTATGTACTTTGGTACAAATATGAAAGGGCCGATGAAAACACAAGACGAGAGAGAGAATGAGAGTGAAGTGTATGCAAGTAGGAATGTTGATGAGGTGCTGATGATGGTGGTTGGACAGCATCACACCACACCTCGTCAGGCAACACCTCAGCCTCACTCCGGCTAACCGCCGGCTACCCTCACAGAGCACTAGCCTCATCTGACACCTGGTGGCATTGTTAGTAACCTACACTAGACACAGCGTTGTTGGATATGTAAATCAAGAGTGAAACATGTCAACACAAAACACAGTGTCGCAGGATATGTAAAGCTACGAGCCTAGGGATATATATCCGCAATAAATTCCTATGGCATGATGATATAAAGCTAAGATTATAGGACCAAACCCAAACTTAACTCTCATGACACGATGACGTAAAGCTACGATTATAGGAACATGTCCACATTAAACTCATCGTTGCAGGATATGTTAGTCCACGATGACAGCAACATGCCCACTCTAAACGCAGCGTGTCAGGATGTATACAGCTAGGATCAAAGACATATCCCCATACTGAATTTGGCAAAGGAAAATATATATATCTAGAATGACAGAAACAAATCCACACTAAACTCTGCACTGTAGGATATGTAATGCAACAAACACAGTAATATCCGAAAGCTAAACTCAATGACGCAGAATACAGAAGTCTTGGATGACAGAATTACGCCTATATTAAATCCAGCTTCATAGGAACGTTTTAATTCCCCATACAAAATTCAACGGATCAATATAGATGCAAGTCTAGGATGACAGAAACATGCCCGCTAAGATCATAGGAAAGAAGGATTGATGTGAAAGTTGACAGAGTGGACTCCATGGCGTGAGAATTGACAAAGTAGACTGGTGTGAGAAGTGACAAAGTAGACTGGTGTGAGAAGTGACAGAGTGGACTGGTGTGAGCAGTGATAAAGTGGACTGGTGTGAGAAGCGACAAAGTAGACTGGTGTGAGAAGCGACAAAGCAGAGAAGCGACAAAGTGGACTGGTGTGAGAAGTGACAAAGTGGATTGGTGTGAGAAGTGACAAAGTGGATTGGTGTGAGAAGTGACAAAGTGGATTGGTGTTAGAAGCGACAAAATGGACTGGTATGAGGAGTGACAAAGTGAACTGGTGTGAGAGTTGACAGAGAGAACCGATATTACAGCTGACAGAGAGAATTGCTTTGATGGCTAACAGAGGACCTGTGTGACTTTACAAAGTGGAATGATACGGGATTAAATAGATTGAATTCATGTGAGAGTGGACAGAGTGAATTAGCGCATTAACTGACAGAGAGATGTGGAAAAAATAGTGTACGATAAGTGAGGAAGAGTAAGAGGAGTGAGGCTAATGACTGAAGAGGCAAGGGAGCAATGGTCAAAGAGGGAAAGAAAGAGGGTAATGATAGAGGTAAAAGACTGATATGGCTGGACATGATGACCCCCTCCCCCCTTTTTTTTTGTTACCTCCAGACTATTCACACAGCCTGGAAAGATCCTATAACAGTAAATAACGGTGACGCTTTTACTATTAATTTATTTATTGTTATTAGCAGACTGTTTCATCCATCCCAGGGTAAAGAAAGAATGTGAAAGAAACTGAGAGGTAAAAATGGAATGTTAGAGATACGCGAATGTGAAGACGGAAAAGAAAGATGACGGGGAGAGGGTTAGTGTGTAAGGATGAGGGTGAATGTAATGAATGACCAGCCGGGTAAGAGAAAGCTGGGTCCAGTTCAAAGTACTACGGTCATCACTGCCCTATTCGTGCTCCCTCACACTTACTCTGTGTGTGTGTGTGTGTGTGTTTTGATATTCTTCTTATGTTATTTAATCATACTTAGCATACAACCAAATATTGACCCTCACTACGACGATATATTACTCTTCCCACAACCGAACGAGATTACTGAGCTTTGGAGAGATTTCAGACTGGAAGGGTTAAATAATAATCCCTTCACCATGGTGTTTCCTCAGTAAAAAAAAAAAAAAAATCATTCCAATGTGGTAAGAACATAAGGGAAGACGTCCTCTTTGTGAGGGACTGAGGTACAGTACAAAATGCTCAATAAAAATGTAAGTCTATGGAGTCTACTCAGGCTACTAGTATAAGCCCCATTGATTACAATTGATGGCCTTTGTACCATACCCTTGTACTCTGACCGTCCGCCAATCCACTGAAGGCATACAGCAGCCCCAGGTAACAATAACATTAAGTCTTCACCCCACTGTTTATAGGCCACAGAGCTCCTCAGTAAACTTAATAAGGTAAACACGATCATAGGTTTCCATTGTCAGACCTTGAAAATAATACCAACCATACGTCCATTTATTTTTTAGAGTACGGCCGGTATCTTTAGATGAACCAGACAAAGCCAGTTCTCAGTCAGGTCGGGTTATACAATTAGTAAGATTTCGAAGTAAGAGTTTGAGAGCAGTACCAAGAATTCCTTCGTTTTCTGTATAAGTTACACGGAGTATCTGCACTCTACAGAGTTACAGTTATAAGTGACAACAATTTTCCAGACAAAACCAATCCTCAGCCCATTGTTTACAGGCCACACAGAATGTCAATACATTTACCCATTACACCACGACTATGTCTTTTATTCCATTCTTGCTGCCATCAGACTAATGTGTTTAGCTTAGGAGAGACTATTTGAGCTGCAGAAGTTAATTATAGCCTTTGTTCTACCTAAGTTTTCCCAGTCATAAGGGAGTTAATGTCATTAGCTCCCAATTGCCATGCATTTGTACATTGTCTCTGAATATGAAAGCTAACTATTGCCCACATACAGTTCTGTTATTCCCCCAAAAGTAAACTTTTTGCACTTACACTGATGGGGGTAGGTTGCTGTGAGAAGCAGGGTAGGAGAGTGAAAGTGGTGGGTAGAAACTCATCGTAAGAAAAAAAAAAAATACTCATGGGGAGAGAGAGAGAGAGAGAGAGAGAGAGAGAGAGAGAGAGAGAGAGAGCGTGTACTTAGGTCGAGACTATATTACCCTTAACATTACTCTTTAAAGCTCTATTTTTCGTTTATTTTTGCCTGTCAAGTTTGACCTTATTTATTACCAATCTTTGTTTATGATTCGTCGAAATGAATGAAAGGGCTTAGAAAATGGAGTTCTAACAGGTTTGTCGAAATGAATGAGAGGCTGAGAAAGTGGAGGGGTTCTGACAGGGACAGGCGAGACACGGGAAATTCAGCTCACTACTTATTACGGTTTGGTGAGATGGCGGACAGTTAAGGCGAACTTTAGTTACCTGGCCTATCCTCCCGTCAGTTAACACCTCCACTCGGAATATTACATCAGCAGGTCCTGTCAGAGGCTTACTCCTACACTCGTGAAGTTGCGTCAGCTGGACGAGTCTCTCTTTTATGGCAGAGGGCTTATCCTCGCCCCCCATTTCCTTGCCCTTACGCCCCATAAACTTCAAACGGTTAATTCTCCAGAAAGAATGCAATTCTTTAAGTAATTTCGTCATACGCAAAGGAAAAGTTTATTTATCGAAATTACTAGAGATGATGTTGAGTTGACGTCAAATGTGTGGTAGTGAGGACGTACAGTACCTTGAGGATAGGGAAAGAGAGGCAGGCATGGGACAGGAGGGGTGGTGGCTCCACATATTGCTGTATCAGCGGGTACTCAGCAGGGGTGATCGTGGGAACGGAAGCCGTGCTGACAGATGTCTGAGTCAGGTCGTGGTGGTGCTGACCTGCGCTGGACATTGCCAGTTGGGACCTGATGCCGAGCAACAACGTTCCTCCACCCCCAGCAGTAGAAGGTCGCTCAGGACCTTGGTTATATAACAAAAATTAACATTGTCTAAGCAGACTTAAGTAACTGCTTCATCATTTTCACTCATGCAATAACAGTGACACTGGCTGTTGTGTTTGGTGCACACACTGTGGAAGAGTGGATTTAAATATCTGGAAATGAAAATTTATAGTATATAATTCCATTGATAGTAGGAGGTAGATGCATAATTTTGTATATATGGTAATTCGTCGAACGTAACAGATCAGTAAATTACGAATATACTTGTCACAATCACATAATTCCAAGAGATAACACATAATTATGATATGGCTGTTCAGTTGCATTACTGCACGCAATTGATATCAGTATAATCCCTCACTCTTACTTGAAAGAATCCTCCGTTAATTGTTATAAAACGTGAGTTGGTTATTGCTAAATTTTACCTGGCAAGAGTGAGAGAGGTCGGGCAGAACTAAGCATCATGAATCAAGGTTGTGGTGGTAACAGTCGTCCTCTGAGCTGACACCGCATCCATCCCTCACACACACACACACACACACACACTATACAGTGCTGATAAAAAATCAGAAAAAGAAAAAAATCACAAAAAAGAGAGAAAGCCCCGTCTACAGTATTTGCCGGTAATATTTAATAATAATAAACAGTAAATGAAGGAGCTGACCAATTATGACACCAAACCATCGTCAATAATTCTTTTGAGATGTTGCAGTAACACGATAAAGTTAAATGACAGAAATAGCTTTTGCGGTGAAGAAAGAGTTATGGATGTAAAGATGAAATTGAACATTTGGAACATTGCATCCTATATCGCTCTTTATATCGAACTTTAAGAACCAAAAGTCAGTTTATTTATTCTGTACAGCCGTATTCTGTCACCTTTTTACCTCTTCCATCTCTGATAATGGCCAGATGTAGTTAGACTGGAGGACTGATCTGACTAGTGACCAAGGAGACCCATTCCTGCCACATAGCTAAGGTTAATCAAACTTCATATGCAACCAGTATTCGTGCTGTGAGAGTAGCCCTGTTTCGCCAGATGAAAACAACCGATCGTGAAAACGGCTGGAGAACAATATTTGGAGAACTTTATGCTACTTGTATAAAAAAAAAAAATCGTCGACATAAGACCAAGACACAAACTTCAAAGGTGGAGCCGCTAAGGCACTCTCCCCTACCAATAACCTAATCGAACTGAACCGGCGTGTGAGAGCTGTATATCAGTGTCTGTGATTTCGATGTGTAAAATTTATGTAATGTTAAACACGTACACAACAATATTCAGATTTTTTTTTTCTCACGTCAGAGAGCTGTTGGTTAGATTTTTTTTTTTTTTTAATTAACCATTATATTTTATTTTCAGTAGCTATCTCCTGGGCTGCCTTCGTCTGGGACACACTTATCCTCATCACTTCAGAGAAAGTGAGGAGCTTTTTAAAAAAACTGTTGGTATGTCTTGAAATTGAGGGAAATTTTACTTGGTTACATTAAGTATGCGTTTCAGTTAGGATGTCATTTCTTTACATACGATCCCCTTTGAGGCATAAGCTCTTCAAGGTAATTGAAGATGAATAGGCTAATACTGATCTGTTGCAATATCCTTATTGTGGTTTAAAGAAACTTGTGAGTATAAATACTTGTGAATATTGCTTGATAATACTGGAAAAATGTTATACTTCCAGGTGGTCGATAAACTTATAGAGGAGCACCACACTTCGTGTCACCGCTGGAGCACCACAGGGAGTGACGATGTGGTAAGTGTTGGAATCTCTTGTCTGGCTAGGGTCGTTTTGGTTGGATTGCTGAACGCCTTCCTGGAACACTGCTTAAGACCTCATCCACACCAAATTCTTGCTGGTGCGGGCGGGAGTTCGGTATCACTGTAACCTATCGAAGTTCTTGCCCGAATCCGCCTGCATCCAGTGGGGTCCCTTGTATGGGTTACATTGATGCTAATTACTGCATTCACCCACTCCAACAAACATTTGGTGTGGAGGCGGCCTAACACTCTTCTCCTTCCAGGTGCTGGGAGTCGGGCTGGAACCTCGCTGCCAGACTGTGGTGTCAAGATTTCACTTTTAAATTTATGGTGCGGTACTTCTAGTTGTGTTTTTACTAGGGCTAACCTTTAATGAGCTTAATTCGGTAATAGTGGTAGAAGTTCGCGCCTGTGCTAAGTTTTACATGAAACTACATAAATGAGTGTGTGAGAGAAAGGTATGAAGCTGATGAAAGAGAACTGACAAGGGATTGAGCTGGCTGGATGTTGTTTGTGCGGAGAAGTGTATAACTGAGGTTTTGCATCTTTTTTTTTCCTTCCTTGTTTTTTTTTTTTTTTTAAATAGTCGTTGGATTGACGCTGTCGTATAAGTTAGTCCCTTTTGTGAGATAACTTGATTTTTTTTTTGACGATTTTATCCAAAGTTTGTGGAAGGGTCGAAGTTCATCGAATGAGGACACCTATCGTTTTCTATAGCAACAGGCCAAAGGTCAAAGTCACCGATCAAGGTCGTACTTCATGCCCAGTGTCCTTGACCTTCAACCTTTTGTTCTAAAAACTCTAGTAGGGTTTATCTTGGGCTGCCCCTCATTTTCCCACCAAATTTGGCTCGTGGGATAAAAACTGTTCTATTTAGCTTACGGGAAGAACACCCGTGAGAATCGTTTCGAGAATGGGATAGGCAATTTTTATCCTGTTTTAAAAAAATTTAGTGGAAGGGTTGAGAGCCAGCACAGGGCAACGTCAGCTTTAACCCTGCCCTTTGACCATAACATTTGATCTGTTGTTCTAAAAAATGATGTTTCCTCATTGGATGACCCTCAACCCTTCCACCAAGCTTTGATATAACTGGATGAAAAATGTTCAAATTATCTTACGGTCGGAACTATTCTGACGGGTTCCCACCGTGAAAACAGTTGTGGCCGTGAGATGACTCGTACAGTTTTTACTGGATTCTAACTATACTTGGTGGAAGTGTTCAGGGCCATCCAATGAGGAAGCCCCCCCCCTCACTCTCTCTCTTCCAGAACAACAGGTCGTAGTTTACGGTCACAGGTCAGGGTAAAAAAATTGCCATTGGCCTTCATTTGAGAGGAGCATGTGGAGTTACAAGCGGAGACAGCCAAATGAGGAAGTAAAGGAGCGTGGATTTGATTGAAAGCATTGAGAGAAGTACTCTGATGATTGGGCTTGTGGAGAGGATGGACCATGAGAGAATGTGTAGAAGAGCAAATGTAAGGGGAAGGGCGAGACCGAGGGATGGAATGGAGGGATATAGGAGAGAGAGAGATGGGTGTGGGTTGAGCCTACTTTGTCAGAATAATCATTCCAGTGTTGAAGTTTGCAAAATTTATATAATTGGTATCTAACTCATCTTTAACGCCAGGTATTTATTTATGCTAAGCAGCTTTCCATTATTGTTAATATAATAAACATTCTCGTTTTATTTTTTAATAGAATTTCTGGGCTATGTTTAGAAACACGTGTGTCCTCGGGCCGTGTTTAGAAACGCGTGAAATAGTCACACCTTTTTACCCAGAAGAAGAAGAAGATTACCGTCAGGCAGTGCCAGTTGAACTGGGTTGGAACTTTGAAGTGGAATACCACGAAATTCACGAATTTTATTCTCAGCTGCACGACTGATATCAAGAACGCCTGCGTAGTTATCTGAGGACCCAAGGCCCCAGGCTTCTGCACTGTAGGTCAAGCTATTGGATAATTTCATCAGTTCGTTTTTGGGTATCCTCTCAACCCCAGTTCGTTTTAGATATGAACCCTAGGTTTCCTATACTGTATGCCCCAAAACTGAGGTAAATATTGAGCATTTGCCAAATGTAAATACTTCGTTGAGTATGGAGGAGTGTTTTTGAAAATGTTTTGTCTTTCGCCAAACTTCTTTCGATTTAATTGTTTTCTCCGGGTTTTAGTTGGGTGCATTCAGTTTCGACACCTATGGAAGCAGTGTAAGGCCTTGTAGTGGTGAGACTAGTGAGGGCAACAGTATCCCATGTTTCATTGTACACAGATTAGGATGCCCACTGGTGTATGGATGTCTTGCTTCCTTAAATGACTGCTGTAAATGAGAGAATTGTGAGTCAGCAGCTGAGAAGTTGTCTGGGAATTGAGTGAATGAATAATATGATACATGTGCGGGAACTAGGGTGGTTTTGACTTGTAGATGGAATGGAGGATGAAAACTGTGTGAAAAGTATACCAGTAGGGGGGGGGATAAAGCCAGGTCTACAAATTACCCAAATGAATAAAAAAGGGTAATAGATATGTGTGGTAATCATAGGGGCATTTGTCTTCTCAGTGTACAGTAATAGGAAAAGCATATATTAGGTTACTTATTGACAGAGTTAGGGAAATAACAGAGGAATTAGTTGAAGAAGAGCAGGGAGGTTTTAAGAAGGGAAAAGGTTCGTAGGTCTTTAGTGGAAAAGTTTCTAGAGAAGGGAAAAAAGTTGTATGCTGCCTTCATGGATTTGGAGAAAGCATATGAGAGGGTGGATAGACAAGGATTGTGGAAAGTATTAAGAATGTATGGAGTAAATGGGAAGTTGTTGAAGGCAGTGAAGCGTATGTATGAGAATGCTAAGGCTGCAGTGCATGTGGATAGTGAACTGAGTGAATTTTTCTATTTGAAGGTTGGATTGAAACAGGGATGTTTCATCATTGTTGTTCAGTCTGTATGTGGATGGGGTTATAAAAGAGGTACAGGGTAGGGCAGTGGATGTTGGAGTGGTGCTAATGAGAGAGGGCAGTGTTTGGCAACTCCCTGTATTGTTTTTTGTAGATCTATCTATCTATCTATTGCCAGACACCATAATCCCATAAGGGGTGGCCATTTGACTTTGAGTTACTTATTTTACAGGGAGGGGCACTAACCCTCCACCAACCCACTTGTTGACACGTAGGGAGCACGTATGGTTTGGTTATATAGTTACCAACCAGCGTTGTAAATGGTTTCTTGGCTTACAAGAAACCATTTGGCTTGTCACTCAATGTAAAGCCATCTGTAAAGGAAAGAAAAGCAGTAAGAAGTGACAGGAAAGATGGGAGAAATAGGAAGAGAGGAGGGCAGGCACAGAAAAAGAATGATTAAGGCTGTGGAAGAAGTAGTCAATATCTTAAAATGTATTCTCCATATCAGTTTACAAAAGAAATGTTCGCTTGTCATCAGTAATTTTCCGTAGCTAAAATACTAACATTACAGTTCATCCAGTTTAACTTGACAAGACTTTTTTTGTACTTTTACAGCACAGAACAAGTCACTTTGGCAGCCCATCCTTGCCATAACTCTTCTTCATGACAGGCACCATGTTTCAGTCTCTTGTTACAGCTCAGCATTAAAGATGATGAGATGGTCATTTTAGGCAAAGTTAAAGTGGAAAAAGTATATAACCTTCACAAAACTTCAAAAGATAAAAGACACTGAGATGGTTTTCCTTGTTTGCAGATGATACTGTATTATTAAGTGAAGACGATGGGGATCTGCAAGGCTTGTTGGATGAGTCTGGGAGAGTGTGTAAGAAACGGAATCTAAGGGTGAATGTAGAGAAGAGTAAAGTTGTAGTCTTCAAGAGAAATGAAGTCAGTGAATATACAGTGAGACTGGATGAGGAGGAAATGGAAAATATGAGTGCATTTAAGTACTTGGGTTGTGTGATGAGCAAGGATGGAGGTTTAGAGGGTAAAATGCTTGAAAGGGTACAACATGGAAGAAAGGTTGCTGGTTCCTTGAAAGCAGTGATAAGAAACATGGAAGTGAAAGTTACTGCATGACAGTATTGTGATACCAACTCTTTTATATGGAAGTGAAGCTTGGACCTTCTTGAAGGGACACAAGGCAAGAGTGGGAGCAGTGGAAATGAGCTATTTGAGAGGAGCATGTGGAGTCACATGGAGAGCCAGACTGACAAATGAGGAAGTGAAGGAGCATTGTGGTGTGGTGGATGTGATAGAAAGCATTAGGAGAAACACAGTGAGCTAGTTTGGCCATGTGGAGAGGATGGAGAGTGAGAAACTGACATGGAGAGTGTATGTGAGTGGGGGAGAGGGAGGGGGAGGCCAAGGATGAGATGGAGGGATGGAGTGGAGAGGTAGCCTATATGAGAGAGGGGGGTGTGAGCTGGGAACAAGGCAGTGAAATGGCTGGGGACAGGGTGACATGGAGACAGTTTGTTTGTGGCCATCCCTTATGGGATTAAGCTGTCTGGCAATAGATAGATAGACTAATTAAAGGAAAAGCTACCATACCCAAATGAACATACTGGTAATTTAGGCCTAATGCCGCAGTGAAATAAATGAATGCTGGTGTTTATGGAATAGTTGGAAATTAGTCTTTGTTAGGCTTGAAATACACTTCTAGGGTAGGATAAGTGATGCCTGGGTCGGTTTATTCCTACGGTAAAATGGCACTAACTTAATGCCGTGATTTCTTCATTTGGATTCATTTATATACTTATTTAGGTTTAGTTGGATAATTACTTAGGTTCATATCGGAGTTTTACCTTCATTTGTGTTCAGTTGTATTTTATTTGATTTATTTGGGTAATTTCTTCCCCATTTAGGTTTATTTTCTTGGTTATTTGGGTAATATCTCCTTCATTTGGGTTCATTGGATATTTGTCTAGGTTTGTTTGATCTTTTTCTTATTTATTTGGATTTATTTGGATAATTATTAAGGTTTATATGATCTTTTCTCCTTCATGTGGTCAATTTGAAGGGTCCAGCAGAACATCATGAAGTAGATCTGGGAAAAGCCAGTATGGTATGAGGGCCTTCAAAATTACTTCAAGATTTAGGAGATTGGATGATGAATTGCCAGAAATCGTATTGCATGGTGAGCAGTCATCAGGTGAATTAAGCTGACACATGCTTGGTTCTTTTCCATTCTTCTTTTTGGTACAGCATTTACTAAAGCCTTTTCAAGCTAAATTACGTGATAGGTTACGTATCTTTTCTTAGTAGTGGTTCTGTATCGTAAATGTTTACTAGTAATTTTTTATCAAAATCTTTCAGATGGACAAGTTAAAGAATGATCATCCTCGGAAACATGGGAGAAGCAGGCATCCTATAAAGAAGTATGGAAATTTCAAATCGGAAAATATCGATGGGGTGCAAATCACAGAGTACCGGAGTAGCAGCTTACATACCATGAAGAAACATACAGCACAGAGATTTCCAGGAAGAAAAATTGTTGATCCCAAGCTGTTGAAGAAGTACAGTAAAGGAAAAGGTGTTGAGGTAGGTTCTTGGATGACTTTTTTTCTTTTTAATTAGTTTCATGTTAAGCTCATTTAATTGTAAATTATATAGGATGTCATGATCACCCAACCCCACTTTAAACCATCCATTTTAAGCAAAAAATTCATTTTGCGTAAATGTAATGGGATGAAGAGACCAGATATACAGTATTCCATTGGATATACAGTACAGTATTTAGTTGGTTTTACCACAGTTAGAGTATTTTTGTTGTTACTGTATTAGTGCTCATCCTTGATATGCTTCGTGCACCAGACGCACCAACAGCAGATAAGTAACTGCCCCCATAGGGTTGGCCCATAAATTCCCTACACTATTGGTAATGTGTCTTCATCTTTAGTGTGGTATATTTTGTGCAGTGCTTCATTATGTGGTATGTTGTGTGGGCTGATTTAACAATGAGGCACATGTCATCTGTGATTCTACCCAACCCAAATATGAGCTGGTAACTGAGGAGGGCTGGATGATGTTCTACCCAAACCTTGCTAGATGAACTTTTCGGCTCTATCTAATGAGATCTCTGACAGGTGAATGTTCGGTGGGTGGGGGTGGTCATGTAGTATAGTGCTCTGATCACGGCATTGATTAGCCTCATGTGAAATGAGTGTGCCGGTGTTTCTTCATTGCTAGTGTTAGAATGTCTGGAGGTGGGATGTTGGAAAGGGTGTGGTTATGTTCGTGTTGTGATTGTTTTATGTGTGTAGTTGTGTTGTGTGGTACACAGAACTGTATGCTTCTTTATTCAAGATATTCTTTAACAAGGAGGACTTCAGTTTTAAAGTATAGATGACCTTTGAGGGTGCTGTTGGTGCGGGTATTGATGATGCATAGAGAATTGTTCTGCATGGTCTACAGAGTGTTGTAGCATGTATTAGATAGGATGTAGGCCCATGTTGGGGAGACATAGGACAGCACTGATATATTGTTTGTAGAATAGGAAGTGTATTTCATTTTGTTGTCCAAAGCCTGGCCTGAAATTATCTTTGGTGCATGTGGTCTGATTGAAGGGTCTGTGTGTGTGTGTGTGACACTGGTGCATTGTTAAATGCAATTTTGTACTTGTGCACATGCGCATGATTGCTTCTGGTGATGTGGTGGTGTATTTGGCTAGAGCAGTCATCATCCTTTTGTCTTTGGTCCAAGCCTGAAGTGTGTCAAGGTTGTCTTGTTGCAATGTGCAGGCTGTGTGTGGGATGTAGTGTGTACTTGTTAAGGTAATGTCATCTGCATATGAGATAATATTTTTGGAAGGTTGGGGTGTAAGAACCTTGCTAGGGAAGGTTTGTGTTCATAATGCCTTGCCCAGGAATACAAAATGTGCTTGTAGATTTTAGTGATTAGTTTGCATTAGTTTTTTAGGGTGGCAAATCAGGTGAAGAGAGATAATCGGGACATTGTAGGCGAGCAGTGTGTGAAGAATGATGAAGGAAGGGTAGTGGTGAACAGTGAGGATATTAAAGATGCATGGAGAGAGCATTATAGCCGGTTGTTGAATGAGGAGTTTGATTGGGATAGGGAAGGTTTGGAGCCAGCTGATCCGGTGTTTGGGCCTTGGCCTTTGATTGACGCTGCTACTGTGAATGAGGCAATAGGCAGGATGCGGGTGGGGAAGGCGGCAGGTGTGTCTGGGTTGACTGCTGAAATGTTGAAGGCCTCAGGAGATATTGGGGTGAGGTTAGTCACTGACCTGCTAAATATGATTATATATGAGTGTGTGGTCCCAGATGATTGGCTGAAGAGTGTAATTGTAAATGTGTACAAAGGGAAGGGTGATGCCCTGGAAAGGGGAAATTACAGAGGTATAAAGCTCTTAGATCAGATAATGAAAGTAATGGAGAGAATTCTAGAAGGAATGATTAGAGAAAGAGTGAATATCAATGAGATGCAGTTTGGGTTTATGCCAGGCAGGGGGACCACTGATGCCATATTCATTGTTCGACAGCTTCAGGAAAAATATATTGGAAAGAAAAGGGAATTGTATTTTGTTTTTGTTGATTTGGAAAAGGCCTTTGACAGAGTCCCTAGAGAGGTGGTGAAGTGGGGAATGAGAAAGCTGGGGTTGGAAGAGTGGCTGGTTAGGGTGGTTATGGCCATGTACATGGGTGCTCGCACCCAGGTAAGAGTGAATGGAGTTTTGAGTGATGAGTTTCCCGTGAATGTTGGTGTGCATCAGGGGTCAGTTTTGAGTCCCTTGTTGTTTATCATGGTGCTCGAAGCCCTCTCACGTGACTTCAGAGATGGACTCTCATGGGAGATGTTGTATGCTGATGATTTGGTGTTGAATGCTGAGAATGAAGGGGAGGCTGAGGAAAGATTTAAGAAGTGGAGAGATGGTATGGGGTACAAGGGCTTAAGGGTAAATGCAGATAAAACAGTAGTGATGATATCTAGGGTTGGTGGCGGTGCGGTACAATCAGAGGAGAGGGAGAGTGGCCATGTGCAGTTTGCCACATGGGTGTGGGAAGTAATTCCATCTTGTGCAGTGTTTGTGATAGATGGGTGCACAAGAGATGTAGTGGTATTAGAGGTAGACTGCGAGATAATGCTGATTTCATGTGTGCGGTGTGTCGGGGAGAGCAGGTGGAGATTGTTAGGCGTGAGAGGGTTGAATTTGCAGGTGAGTCTCTTGAGTGTGTGGAGGAGTTTTGTTATCTGGGAGACATGTTATGTGCCGGAGGTGGGGCTGGAGTTAGCTTGGTTGCTAGAGTGAGAAGTGGTTGGAAGAAGTTCAGGGAGCTGTTGCCTCTCCTGACATTGAGAGGACTCTCCTTACGTGCTAAGGGGTCTTTGTATGCAGCATGTGTTAGGAGTGTGATGCTGTATGGTAGTGAGACCTGGGCAGTAAAGGAAGAGGATATTCGCAGGTTGAAACGTACAGAAATGACAATGATTAGGTGGATGTGCAGTGCGTCCCTGTGTGCAAGGCCTGGGGGGGCTGGGTTTACGATAGAAGAGTTGAGAGGTAGGATGGGACTGGAGTGTATTGGTGTCGTGATGAGGAGAGGTAGGCTGAGGTGGTTTGGACATGTGGAGAAGATGGGGGATGATAATTGGGTGCAGAGGGTGAGAAGTGTTAATATTGGGGGAGGGGTTGGGAGGGGTAGACCGAGAAAGACATGGGACGAGGTCATTAAATGTGACTTAAGGGTTAAGGGACTGAATAGGGAGGCTGCCAGAGATCGAGCAGCGTGGAGAGCCGCCATTAGGTGACCAAGGCCGACACATGCAAGCATGTTGGAGCCTTCAAAAACGAAATGAGACAATGACTTGAAAGGCTTTAATACTACTGTCTGATGTAAGAAGTGCATATTGTACAGGTCTTGTGGAATTATAACCAACAGATGCATGTTGAATGAGGTTGGTTACTAAGGTTGTATTAAAGTGTAGTGTAATGCCATCTTGTGAGGGAGAAAGGAGGAATGAGGTGTGACTTTGTTTAAAATTAAGCATTCACTTATCTTGGATGGCATGCTTAATAGATTTTAATGTCTGTACAAAGAAAGGTGTGTTGGTCCTTGTTTGGTTATAGTGATGACTATTCCTTATTTCAAAGTTTTGGGAATGTTACAATGTGTGTATGAGTTGTTGCTGATATGTGTGAGAACATGGGTGCCATGTGATACTAAATGTGTCAGGTGTACGTTGCTGACACCATCTGGCCCTGTGCATGTAGAAGTTTTTGTTTTCTGTATAATGTTATATTTCTTCTCTGGAGTGAAAGGGGTTATGTTATCATTGAGTGGTAAGGACTGTCTGTGCAGAGATTGTTTTCTCAGACTTAGTGTGTGTGGGTGTAAAGTGGCTTATGTTTATGTAGTGATCCACAAGTACAGTATGTCTACTTGGTCTTTGTAAGAGTGGATGTGTTTGGTGTTGGAGGTGATGGCAATGAGGGTATTCGAGGTGCTTCTTTGTAATTTAGTCTATCTATAGATCTATCGCCAGACGTCTTAATCCCGTAAGGGATAGCCACAAACAGATCACCTCCATGTTACCCTGTCCCCTGCCATTTCACTGCCCTTTTCCCAGCTCACACCCCCCTCTCTCATGTAATTTATTTTAATTTAGTCATCATCATCATCATCATCATCATCATCATCATCATCATCATCATCTAATCCAGTGTTACCCCATGAGGGGCATAGGAACCGGGGTTAGGCAAGTTGGTCCTGACATTTAAGTTGAGAGTGACCAGCCTCACTCGTCCCTGAGTGGTATTATGTGAGCAGTAAGCCCTAACCACCCCATGGATATAAACCTACACCGGCTCAGTCTGATTGGAGTGCCCTAATTACTCCATAAACTACCAGGTGCCATAATATTAAATGTTTTAGAGGTGAGAGCCCTCTGTGTACTGGCTGAGTATTGTTACAAAGGTTTTCCAGGTGGTGGGGATCCACTCACTTGATGTAGTGCTGCCTGCTTCTTCCTTCAGTTATATCATTCTCTTTCTGTGTCTCCCCTCCCCTGTTCCTATGTCACTTCCATCTTTCCTGTCACTTTTTGTTACTCTTCTTTCCTTTTCAGGTGGCTTTACATAGAGTGATAAGCTTAATGGTTTCCTGTAAGCCAGGAAACCATTTACAACACTGGGTGGTAACCATATAACCAACCCATACATGTTCCCTATATGTCAGTAAGGGGGTTGGTGAAGGGTTAGTGCCCCTCCCTGTAAACAACTGACTCAAAGGCAAATGGCCACCCTTTACGGGATTATGGTGACTGGATATAGATAGATAGATAGATAATGATAAGGAGGTTATCTGGAGGATGTCTGAGTTACACCTGCCAGGTAATGGTGAATGAAAGTGTGGGCAAGCAGCATGTGATGTCAGGAAGAGAGGGAACAGTGTGCTTGATGTGGAATGTAGGTGTATTGTGAGTTGTGGGATTGTAATGAGTGGGTTTTTAAGGTACTGTGCTTATTATTATTATGATTATTTTTATTTTTATTTATTTTTTTACAGTTAAATGACATTAGAAAACACTCATACATCAGACATAAGATGAAGAAGAAAGAGAAGAAAATTAAACAGGCAGAGGAAGATGCTGCTAGAGCTGAGATTTTGTTGCCAGGTGAGCTGTAAGCACCTTGAGACACAGCTTGAGACTTATATGTATGTATATAATTCAATACATCCATGTTGTACACAGTAAACTGAGTGGCAAGAGGCACCATGTACTATGAAATTTGTCATCATCATCATCATCATCATCTGGACCTCCTTTCCCACCCTAGGGCAGGGTGAGGAGTAGCAATGTCCAGACAGCCTAAGTTTGCCCAATTCAGTGGGTCATGCTTCCATTCACTCATCATTCAAGCCCATGGAATCCTGGCTGCATCAGATAGGCCCCCAAAAATTCACCACATTCTGTAGCTTCACATGTACCTATCTGATAGAGTCAGTCCGAACGCTGTCAAGTAAAAATGGGTGCCAAATCCCTGGTCATGCACTTCTTTGCACAAAATTCATCCAGCCAGCTTGATTTCTTGTTAGTCCCTTAGCCTCACCATCTTCCATATCTCTCTTTCTCACACACTCATTCACCATATCCCCCCACCTTCTTCTTGGCCTACCTCGCCTCCTCCCTCCTTCGGATTCGCTTAGATTTTTCACTACTCTAATGTCATCCATTCTCTCCATATGACCTGACCATCTCAGTACACTCTCTTCGATTCTGGTGTCCACAGACTTCCTCCCTCTGGATCTTTCACGAATCACATTATTCCCTATCCTGCCCACTCTATTCTCCACATACTTTCCTCAGCAGACCCATCTCCACTTCCCTTACTTTTGACTTTTCATTTTTGTGCCACACCATAGTCTCACATCAATATGTTAAAGTTGGCACTAACATTCCTTCATGTAAGCCTCGCACAGCTGCACCACTCAAGCCTCTGTTTTTTATCAAGGCCTTCATGCACCAGCTACCTTCCTTCCGTGTGCCACTCTACTTTCCATTTCTTTTGCTCATTTTCCTCTCTCTTCTATCGCTGTACCCAGGTATTTGAACTCTCTCACCATTTCTAGTCTTTCTTCATTCACTGTAACATCACACTGACCACAAATTTTAAATGTATTATTGCTCTTATGGAATGCACATCCCCCCTTTTTTTTTTTTTAAGCCTACTTGACATCATTTCTGACATTAGTGAAGGGCTTTATGATGTCTAAGCACTGAGCAGTTGCTCCACCTTGCATTGAAAGTGCACAAAAACAAAAATACTTTTTCTTAAGACAGAATGAAAGATCTTGGTACAGAAAATTCCTTTCCAGTTAGTAAACTAGTATTTTTCTTGTTTTCCAAGTATGGTACTTCTTTTGCAGGGTGGAGCTCTTTCTGGGTGCTTAAGCTTCATTAACTCCTTCATTAATGTCAGAAATGCTATCAGAAGTGGTGGTGGGGGGGGGGGAATCCTTGGAATAGGTGCCCACCATAACAGCTGTATCATGCAGATGAGTTGCTTTGTGTAAACACCATGTTATTGGCCCATTTTTTAATGTCAGACTGTGCTTTATTTATAGATACAATTTACTCAAGGTTGGACAAACTGTTGACCCCCCACTGTGTCCTGGATGTATCATTAACTGCAGATCTGTGTTGTTGTTGAGTCTGGTTGAGCATACCCATCAACCACAGACAAGTAGTTGCCCCTGCAGAGCCATTTCACACAGTGAACTAAAGTTTCCATGTGGCAGACCATACTTCACCACATTGAGGCACAGGGACGAGTATGGAAATTTGGTTCCTGTGTGGGCACTACATTTGCACCTTTCCACCTAGTTAACAGGAGCACCACAATGGGCTCCACATCACTTAGTGTATTACAGGGACTTGCTGTATCTTGAAGCCTGAGGCACAATAGTGATGAATAGTGATGTAGCATCAGATTTTTTTTTCTTACCAGCTCTTTGTTTCTGCTTGTTTATAAGTCATATTATTGAAAATAATATATTAACCATGCTTTTACTTAGTAATAAAGTAATAATTAGTATACAGTACTGAAAAATATTTTGTAATGCCTGTATTACTTTTGAAGTAATTGTATGTGAAGTATAAAGCGGAAATTGTCATGATGCATCATGTTAGGTATGATAATTTTGTCAACAGAATCCAGTGGTATGCTGGAGGCAGAAGGAGATTCTTCCACAACACAGATCACACAGAAAGATATCAGGGGAGCTGTTGATATAACTACAGCTACCAAAAGTTTTGACCTGAAACTTGAGTTTGGGTCATACAAGTAAGTGTGCTTTCTTGTGTCCTTTGTCCTTATATGCATCTGTTTGGCATCCTGATTCTCCCGTATAGTACACTATTGCACTGAAGTGATTTCACCACATTGTGTGGTAGGTGGGGGCACTCACCATGTACTCACTTGATATAGTGGTACTGCAGCTGCATTCAGGTAACTGCACTGAGTGACAGTCTGAGTGATTTCTTATAGTCCAGGAAACCATTTACTATGATGAGTGGTAGTCATTTAACCAAATAGATGCCTAGTGGTTTAGTGTGTATGGTGTTCAAACTGGGTGCGACTCATATTTGTTTATATGTGTGGAGCAGGTGAGGTTTATATGTAGCATGTATAATATCATCAGGATTAAATACTCAGTATACTAATTTTGCCACTTAAAGTAGTTATACTACCCAAATTACACTGCAGGGAAACACCATTAAAGTCTACACTGTCTATCCTAACAGCATTTACAGTGTGACCTAGGTATATGCCACATTCAGGACTCACAATACTTCACAATACAGTGCAGTCCTGCACACCACTGCACCTCTTGTGCACCCATACATTAAAGCCAATACACAAACTTTTTGATTTATTGCCCACACCCATTCTGCATGTTGCATAGGGTCGCTTTCAGCTTGCTTAGTTAATTAGGTGTGAGGAAGCATGGTAGGGCAAGAAATTAGGTGGGTGGAAATGGGAAATAAGCTTTCGAGAAGGTGAGGTTTTTAAGTTTACTGTTATTTGTTTTGATGTGAATAGGTTGCTACTAACTTGGAATTGACCTTGTGCAGGAATCTGAATCTACTCTCTGCCCTTCTCCCTACTCATATTATTTATGTAGTCCTTATCCAACATTCACATCTTGAAACACTTGCCTAGACAATACGGTAATATTGTGGATATTGACCTATAAATTGGTAATGGTATTCTTATACTTTAGTGTTTGCTATTTCATCTTATCTTGCCAAAAACTGTCGAAAAAAAAGATACAGTAACTTTTTTTTTTTATTGGACAAAAATCATGCATTATGACTAAACTGAGAGATGGAAGATGACAACCGGGTGCAGAGAGTGAGAGGTGTGAATGTTGAGGGTGGAGTTGCAAGAGGCAAACTGAAAGAGACTCGGGACAGTGTTATAGAGTGTGGCCTCAGGAATAAGGGACTGAATACCGAGCCAGAGATTGAGAGGTGTGGAAAGCTGCCATTAGGTGACCAAGGCCGACACATACAAACCTATTCTTTATAAACAAACTATTGAAGATACTGTATTGACTTTATATTAGACATTCTGTACCCATACTTCAACTTGTTCTCTTTCATGTCAAAAGACCCCTCCCCCCCTTTTTTTTTATATTTATTTTTTTTTAGGTTAGCAAACTTTTTTTTGTGTACCACAGGAAGAGTGAGAAATCATAATGCTGCAGTTTATGATTTAACTGTACCCTTGATAGGATAATACACAATTGGATGGTTAGTTGATGGACAAATAGATCCAGTATATCTCTCTGTATTGTCCAGTCCTTTATTGTGCCATTAGGAGCATACTGGGTTGGGGGTAGGTTGCCCATATAGACACTGAAGGCTAGCGGCCAGTTGCATTTCCCCTGAGTGGCATTATATTAGTAGTAAACCAGTAAACCTCAGCGACCCCTTAGGAGTAGATCATTATGGGTTGCATCCAGTTGGAGCATTGTAAATCACAAGATCACCAGGCATCTAAAAAATTGTGTAAGGGGAACAGAGCTAATGCACTACTGTACATCAAGACACACCATGAAGATCCACCCTTTATCTTCCTCTGTGTGTTAGAGAACTGCTCCCTAAGGGAAGGTAGCCAAGTGCAGTACCATAGGGAAATAGATAGATTTAAAGTCCAAAAAATGAGGCTTTAAATATAAATTTAGTGGTAGGTGGGGGCACTCACCATCCACTCACCTGATGTAGTGCTTCTCTTGGGTGACTGCCCTTTCCTTTCTTCCTTCCTTCCTTCTTTCCTTCCTTCCTCCTCTGACTTTCTCTCCTTCATTCTTTCCTCTTCCTTCTGTCTGTGGGTGACTCTAGACTAAGCGACATGCCAAATGGCTTCCTGTACGCCAGGAAACCATTTACTATGCTGGGTGGTAACCATATAACCAAATTATGGCCCCTGGGTAATTAAGGTGCTCCAACCAGATTGATCCTGGGCAGGTTTATATCTGAGGGGATGGTTGGGGTCTACTGCATATGTAATTCCACTCAGTGATGAGTGAGGCTGGTCACTCTCATCTTAATTGTCAGGACCAACTTGCCTAGCCCTGGGCTCCTATGCTCCTCATAGGGCAACACAGAATTGGATGATGAATGAATGAAAGATAATAAATATAAATTTATTTTTGTATTTTCTTTGAAACAGGATGCAGTTTACTCGTAATGGCCGCCACCTTTTGCTGGGAGGATACAAGGGTCATCTGGCTGCAATTGATTGGGTCACAAAAAAACTCCACTGTGAGATTAATGTCATGGAATCTATTCATGATGTCTGCTGGCTGCATACAGAACAAATGCTGGCAGCAGCACAGAAGAAATGGGTTTATATATATGACAACCAGGGCATTGAACTCCATTGTATCAAGCATATGGATAGAGTGCTGCAGTTGGAGTTTCTTCCTTATCATTTCCTTTTATGTTCAGGAGTAAGTGTGTTTGTTGTTTTGTTCTTTCATCAAAGTACACTGTATTACACAATTGGTACTGTTTGGCTCGGCTCTATACTGATTTGCTGTGTGCAGTAAACTCTCAGTTATCCGGTGTAATTCAGCCAAGCTCTGTGCTGAATAACATGAAGTGCTGGATATTGCATAGGACCCCCCTTTGGAGCAATATTTGGCTTTGAGCCAGATATTGCATTACCATCCGTCTGAACCCTCTATCCTAAAAACTTTCTTGTGAATAAACAATGAAAGTTAAGCATAACTTACAATAAAGTAATGATACAATACGGTAATACAGAGCCAGTTGGCTACCATTTTTGAGATGCCGGATATTACATAGAACTGCTGGTTACATCCCATTTCGGTGCCGGATATTGCATTTCACCAGATGCTGCTTTAACAGAGCTGAGCCAGTAGCGTCGAATATTGCATTGGGTTGGTTATTGTGACAACGGATAATTGAGAGTTTACTGTATTGTAATACAGTTAAGTGGTAGGTGGTGGCGACCATCATCCACTCACTTATTTGCCCGTGTATGGAGTACAACTCTCATGTGTGGGGAGGCTTCCCACATGCGGTTCTTCTCAATAGGGTGGAGTCAAAGGCTTTTCGTCTCATTAACTCTCCTCCTCTTACTGATTCCCTTCAACCTTTGGCTCTTTGCCGCACTTTTGCTTCTTTATCTCTCTTCTATCGCTACTCTGAACTGTCTGCTTGCATCCCTCCACTTCTACGACGGGCACGCAGTACCCGTCTAGCAACAAACTCTCATCCCTTTTCTGTCCAGCTCTCTAATGCAAGAGTTAACCATTACTCCCAGTCCTTCATTTATGCAACTGGTCAACTCTGGAACTGTCTCCCTCTGTCTGTATTCCCTGCTTCCTATGATCTCCAATCTTTCAAACGCAGTGTGTCCAGGCATCTCGAAATGAATGGATCTTGAATTTGGCTCTCTTTTGTATTGTTTTTACTTTTTCTTGGAAGGAACAGTATGCGGGCCCATGGCCCTTGGTTCCTTCTTCCTTGCATAAAAAAAAAAAAAAACGATGTAGTGCTGCCTATTTCTTCCTTAGCCTGTATCATTCTTTTTCTGTGCCTGCCCTCCTCTCTTTCTATTTCTTCCATCTTTCCTGTCACTTCTTATTGCTTTTCTTTCCTTTACAGGTGGCATTACATTGAGTGACAAGCCAAATGGTCTCCTGTAAGCCAGGAAACCATTTACAACGCTGGGTGGTAACCATATAACCAAACCATACGTGCTTCCTATGTGTCAGCAAGTGGGTTGGTTGAGGGTTAGTGCCCCTTCCCGTAAAATAAATAACTCAAAGTCAAATGGCCACCCCTTACGGGATTGTGGCGTCTGGCAATAGATAGATAGATAGACAATACAGTTGTCGCTCATTTATCCGGACATATAGAACCAAAAGCACGTCCGGGTAGTAGTGACATTCGGATAACGAACACCATTCCCCTACTACTGTATACCCAGTACTTATACAACCCATCTGATTTTTTTTTTGTTTTTTTTTGTGGGGGGGGGTGCCTGCAGCCTGGGCTTTGGCCCAATTTGGCTCAAATTTAATCAGCTCAAATTTAATCAAGTGATCATAAGGTCATAGCCCATCATCCCTGTAATTTTAGTCAAAATTACACCAGTAATTTTTGCGTAAAGTCGTTAACAGACAGACAGATAAACAAACAAAAATAAACTAACAGACAGACTAAGTGAAAACAACACCCATTCCCGAGCCCCTCTGAGGTGGGGATGGGTAATGATAATAATAATAATAATAATAATTATAATAACAACAATAATAACAATAATAATAATAATAATACTATTGACAATTTAATAATAATACCCAGAAAATAAATTGACTGCATAGTTTTTTGTCTGCAGAGTGATACTGGGTTTTTGAGCTGGCTAGATGTGACTCTTGGGAAGGAAGTGATACAGTTTCCAGCTCGCCAGGGCCCAATAAGTGTGATGTGCCAGAACCCATATAATGCTGTGCTGTGCTGTGGCCATGCTAAGGGTACTGTTACCATGTGGACACCCAATGCCAAGGAACCTGTTGCATCTGTTCTTTGTCATGGGTATCCTGTCAAGGCTATAGATGTGGATCCCACAGGCAGGTAATTACACTAATGTTGATGATATAGCTCTCTCTCTCTCTCTCTCTCTCTCTCTCTCTCTCTCTCTCTCTCTCTCTCTCTCTCTCTCTTCCTCTTTCTCCTCCCC
>JAGKTI010001233.1:70708-85409 GCA_018397915.1 Birgus latro | reverse complement strand
TCAAAACACACGCAGGATTACCCATACTAATGCTAAACATCATGAAAACAACGCATAACTGACAAAAATCCATAAAAAACCTGAAGACGGTTAGAAAATCAGTTACAGTATCTGTGACGAGTGATTGCTTTGGGCTAAAAAAAAATTCCATGGCCAAATATGCCGTCAGAAATTGGTTATACTGTATCGGTATAAATGGTATACCATCATCTTCGCTGGCGTTTATACTATAAGATAAACAAATACAAACACATAAAACTAATAAGTAAAAGTACAGAAATGCAGTGAGAATAACGTGTTCAGGAGTAAAACTAGCCTTCATATAACTTCCCACCATCCCAGTGCAAAAGTAAAACTAGCCTTCATATAACTTCCCACCATCCCAGTGCAAAATTTTGCCAGCACCTTCCAAGAGTTAAGCATATGTCTAGATGTAGAATTTCATGAGCTTTCTTGTTGATTTTGTGGAATTCTGATACAACCAATAGTAGAAGAATAAATTGCAAAAAACTCTGAAAGCTCACGAGCCAGTGTTATCACCACAGAGGAGGGTAAGGACTGAGGGAGTGAGGAGGGATCCGGGAGGGTATGGAGGAGGGAAGGAGGGGGAGGAGAAGCGAGGCTATGAGCAGGATTCTCCCCCTTCTGTCAACAGGCAGATGGGCACTGTTACCATACATTTACTCATGGCTTGCGGTCTGTTAGACGCCGAGTGGCCATGTGAAAACACAATTCACAGTGACTGGGGGATTTCGGCATTTGGTAGAGGCAGAAGGCCACTGTCACCGAACATGTACTCGTGGCTTGTGGGTGGTCTGTGTTCAATGGTGGTGGCAGTTGGGAAAGACTTAGCCCAGTTGCTGCGCAACACAACATTCAGTGGGGATACGTACAGATGTTTTGAAACTGCTTGCAGGTTACAGTCATATTAATTGGGTGCTGGAGGTTCGTTGGGAGTGATCGGACGAGCTTAGCGAAAAGTGCCAGATAATGCATTAGGCCAGATATTGCGAAGACAGATAACTGAGATTACTGTACATCAGTAAGCAATGTGGAAAGTACTCCAAGTACATGGGGTGGAAGGTAGACTGCATATAACTCTACAGATTATGTAGGATGGATCAAGCACATCTGTGAGAGTGGATAGGGCAAATCAGGAGGTTCAGTTTCATTTAAGGATCAAGACAGGGATGTGTTGTCACCATGGCTATTCAATCTGTATAGGATGGAGCAATAAGAGATCTGAAAGCAATGGCTTGGCAGAGGAACAGTTCTGAAAGAAGGAAATAATGAGTGAGCGCTGCTTGCATTTTGCAGACAATTCAGTGACAACAGCTGTTGAGGAGTGGATGTTAAGAGTTTAAATGAAAACTTTGACAATGTGTATGAAACACAAAACCGAAAAGTGAATGATGAGTAGAACAAAGTTATGGTGTTTAAAAGAGACAACTGAAGATCATAACTGAGCGGTACAGAAATGATAAATAAGCAGCTGTTAAAGGACTACCAAGAAGGACAGCAGTATGGAGGATGGATTAAAGAAAAGGGTTTAGAAGGAGGGACGGTGGCAGAGACAATGGTTGTAGTGATGAAAAACAAGAACGTAAGCATCAGAAAAAAAAAAAAAAAAGAGTATATTAGTTAAACAATAAGAACAACAATGAGGCATAAACCATACTTGCAGGACATGAATCAATATTTACAGCCGTTGAAACAAGTTACCTTTGATATGCTAAAGGAGCAACATGATGGTACAGATGACAAATATCAAGAGAAGAATTTTAAAAAATGAACACTGAGGTGATTGGGTGAAGCTGAGTGAATGAAGGGTGGAGGATTAACCAGAAGTATATGAACGTGTGGTAGTTGGGAGAATGAAAAGAAGATAAGGTGCAAGTGTAAATCAAGAAGGGTGGTCCAGCATCAGAAAAAGGACTGTTACTCAGTTAGGATAAAAATTTCTGGAGGCTCATTTGTCCAGGCCACCCCTCAAAAGATGCAATGTCAGGCACAGATACACAGCATAAAGTAGTATAATGCCATGTGTCACTTCTTTATATGATGGAGTCCAATGGTACATAAAAATACGGGTAAGGGAACTGTATAAACCTGTTGGTGGAAGGATGATGGTAGTTGTGGCGGGGTTGGTGGTGGCAGGGGTAGGACTGGCAATGATGCTGCTGGGTGAGAGGAAGGAGACATAGCTCAGAGGGCGAAGTGTTGATGCCTCCGCTGCAGTCCCGCTGCCCTCACGTTCGCCATCCTTACTCTTGTCACCCAAGCGAAGGGACAAGGCAGTCTTCAATGCATCACTATCACCATTCTCCGGCAGACCAGATTCTAGTGCCTCCTGCATCACAAGGTTAAACTGTGAATACAGTACACAGATGACAACAAAAACATCTACACAGCCAAAACAAAGTTTTTCCTGTACAAAGGTTTTAAAGGCATCCTGGAAAGGCAACTTCAAAACAACCACCAAGCACTGTTGGGTTCAGAAGAATACTGTATCTCAAATCAGTCACTTTTTTTTTTTTTTTTTAATGTGTCCAACTCTGGGTATAGGCTTCACAGCCTGCTCCCAAGGCCCACTAGTCCTCCTACATACCATAAACCTCTACATGTCACCACTTCAGTGCTAACACCCACCATTCATATTGAATACATGCTAGGTCTGTCTCATACAGGACTGGTGCATTGGTATTAGCAGGGGTATTTTTACGACATGTTGGTGGGTCTACTTTTAGATCAGTAAAGTCTGATTTTCTGAAATTCAAATCCTTAAATTGTTCCCTGCCCCAGCAGGGATTTGAAACTGGGTCCGGCAGGAGTGCACGCCACCTTTACAGATTGAGCCACGGCCTCTCTCTACCGTTTGAGCCACGGCCTCTCTCTACCAATTGAGCCTACTTGCTGAGACAGTATGCATAAAACACATGAAACCTTCTGAAAAGTTTTGCAACAGGAGCTTTAAGACTTAAGACTGCACCCTCCTGTAGATTATCCATGGCCTGGTAGGCAGCTGCCCCATTTCCGAAGCCTCATGCATGTTCATCCCTCCACCCAAAGGTTTGCATGGATCAGCCAAGAGTGAATTGGGGTGGAAGTGTGAGCTATATGACACCAGGATGATAAAACACCCCAGCCACTGCCTTTAGTGCTCCAGTCCATATGTAGGAACGTAGTGATGTCATTTTGTGTTCGTTATCTTTTTCATCCATCCATCCATCATCTAATCCTATGTTGCCCCACAGAGAAGCGTAGAAGCCCGGGGATAGGCAAGCTTGTCCTGACATTTAAGATGAGAGTGACCAGCCTCACTCATCCCTGAGTGGCTTTACATGAGCAATAAACCCCAACCACCCCTTACCTTTTTCAATATCATGTATTTTACTAAATGACACTCCATAAGCTCCTTTTGTTACCAGACATGAATAAATTGCAGCAGAAAACATTAAAAATGACTGTATATGGTTATCAGCACACTGTCACAGATTTGAATCATCCTGATAAATACTACATACAATGATAACTGTCCATTATGCTTTGCCATTTAGAAACAAATGAGAAGTGAAGGAGGAAACAAACAGTTCAGTGTGGATGTGGTTGTGGAAGGAGGTATGGCAGGAAGAATATAAAGGGTGAAGCTTGGTGAATATGATGCTGAATGTGCAACTGGGTGAATATGAATGTGCTTCTGGAAGTGAATGTGTAACTAAGTTAACCTTTGCACCCTAGAAATATATTCAGACATGTACACTTTTCCTTAATTTTTTGGCATTTTCTTAACCTCCACAATTCATTACACCTCTACTCTCATCCCAGTCCATGTTGTCAGGGTAACTGAACAGTAAGAGTGGACTGTACTGCCTCTAATAGTTCTCTGAAACCCTCAAGTAATCCTATTTCTATCTGAAAAATGGCAGTCCATTACTATACAATACTGTATTTCAATTGTCACCAAAGCAAGATAATGGGCTACAAACAATTTCTTGGTGTTTATTTGAAAATATAAGCATACAATTTTCCAAACAGAGAAAAGAAAGAACCCAAGAGCCAGAAATTTTCACACTTTCCATACGTAACTTAACAAGAAAGCAAGCTAAACTCAAGGTTTGTTCACTCTCAGATGCCTGGACATGCTGGATTTATAAGGTTGGATATCAAACAGTGGGAAAGAGAATGAGGATGGCAGTTCCAAAACTGACCACTTGCATACAGTACATGAAGAACCAGGAATTGCAGTTGACTCTTGCAATAGAAAACTGGAAAGAAAAAGAGGTGAGGTTTGAGAGGTGATGTGTGCCTGCCATAATGGTGAGGAATACAAGAAGAAAGTTAAACAGACCAGTAACCAGCACAGTAGTGACACAGAGATGCAACATTGCTGTGAGGAGAAGGAAGACAGTGGAAGGAGGAGAGTTACCAAGATGAAAAGTCAATGAATAACATCTATGGTACCTGAGGCAATCCCCACTGAAAGAACCAAAGACATTGCCCAAGTCAAAACACGTGTCTTGGTGGAAAACACTATAAGCTAACTAATGGCCTACACAGTGGTGGGGAAGACTGGTATGATGACTTTTGCAACACTTGTATTTTTAGCAACTCCCACATAATATACAGACATCATGCTTTCTTCTTCCAAGGTCTCATATTGCTTCATACATGGTCCAAGCAATACTTTTTTCACCATGTGTATATTAGATCCTTTCAACAGGGGAAGCCTCATTTCATCTGATACCCAACATAAAAACAAATGACTCCACCTCAATCTCTTCCTTAACATGGGTGTCTCCATTCAGTAGCTTCGTGCCACTACTGGACTCCTCGAGGTTCTTTCCTCCTGCACTCCCAGGGGCCTTCTCATTCTCTTTGTCACTGCTAGAAAGAGGGAAAAGAAAAAATGAACTGCCAGTTCCATATTAACTATTTTGAAGCATTCTGACACCAAGTTACTATAGTCTACGGTACAGTAATCCCTTGATTATCCGATGTAACAGAGTCAAGGGCATGTCCAGAAAGTGGCCCCATCTGGATAATGGACTTCTCCCCTGGCCCCCCTTCGTACATAACCTAACTTTGAAATCCACAGTAAACAGCCACAACAGTACATTGTACAACATTTGTTCCTATAAACCATAGCCAAGCAATTACCATGGTCAAGCAGACCCATCAAGCACAAACAAGGAGCGGTGGCATCTTCACCGTGGGTCTACCCCCCAGAGGCTGTCGAGGAGAAGAGGAAGACAGCATGGGGGCCAAACCACCGCAACCTCCCCCCCGGCCCGAGAACCTGGGAGTGGCTTCGGTCGCCCGGGCAAGTACCACATCTCTCCATACATCACACACAACAACACAGTTTTTTCTACACTGAGAAATGATTCCCCAGCGGTCATTTCTCGACAACTTCTTCTCACCGGGGATATTGAGAGCAATCCAGGACCCACCAACAAATACACATGTCCAACATGCTCAAAACCTATTACGTTGAGCTGAAAGACAAAGGGTTCAGTTCAGTGCAATTCCTGCAAGAACTACAATCATTACACTTGCACAACAATTGCATCTAGAAAAGACTACACAAACACCTGGACCAGCTCCTTATGTTCCTTCCCCCCACCCACTAACCCCCTCACCAACCCTACTCCAACTCTGGAACTGTCTTCCTCTGTCTGTATTTCCTACTTCCTATGATCTCCAGTCTTTCAAACGCAGTGTGTCCAGGCATCTCGAATTGAACGGATCTTGAATTTGGCTCTCTTTTGTACTGTTTTTGCTTTTTCTTGGAAGGAACAGTATGCAGGCCCGTGGCCTTTGGTTCCTTCTTCCATACATTACAAAAAACAAAAACAAAAAAAAACTTTCCCCACACCTCCTCAACCTAAACCACCAATCCTTCCCACACCATCCAATCCCCTAACCCCTCCTATCCCACCCCAAACTAATCCACCCTAACCCTTACCTCCACCACAACCTTCTCCTACCCCTTCCCCTCCACCCTCACCACCACCTCCCCTCCGTGCTGCAGCACCCAACACACACTGCACACATAACATAAACATTCTCCAACTAAACATAGATGGCATAAACACAAAAAACAAGAACTCACACAATTCACCAAACAACACAACATACATATTGCCATCTTACAAGAAACAAAACTATGCACAATACAAAAAACACCTACATTTCATAGTTTCACCACCATCAGACAGGACCGGGCCGACGGTGGTGGTGGTGGTCTCATCACCCAGGTACACAAATCCGACAATTTTTCAGATACCAGTGCACACACAGTCACTTCTCCCCCCACATGACACTACGACAGAAGCACAATAAGTTACAATAAGCACTGGTAACAAATCACACACAACAATCACCAACATATACATTCCCCCCCAATCATCCCCCACAGTACCACATAATTACTCTCCACAAATACACCACATCACTAACATACCCAACATCATCCTGGGTGGTGATTTCAACGCCAAGGCATCGGCCTGGTATGTCAACAACCCTGACACAGACAGAGGGCTGGCACTACAAACCCATACAGATCACCTTTTCATACTCAATAATCCCAATCAGCATACCCATATCCCACAACAAGCCCTCTTCCTCCCATCATCCCCAGACATCACATTCTGTTCCCCAAACCTCGCCCCCACAACTTCCCGGAGAGTGGTCAGAGCCACCTCCCGATCATCATCACTACCAAAACCAGAATCACCCCAGCTGGCCACAGACACACTTACACAAATTATAAGAAAGCCAACTGGGAGGCCTTCACAACTGAAACAGAACAACACTTTGAAACATTAAACAGGACATCCATCACAAACATCAACACCACTGTGCACACTTTCAATACAATTATACAAAACGCAGACAAAAGACACATCCCCAGAGGCAACAGAAAAAGACACAACCCCAATTTCACACCAGAAATTCAAGGCCTCATCAGACAACGGGGCACACTACGACACTCCCGAACACCACATATGCATGACACCATACAACAAATACAAGAACTCAACACTTAAATAAACAATAAAATATCAGAACAGCAAACACTAAATTGGAATAATTATCTCCAAACACTTGACCACAAAACAAACACCAGCAAACTCTACAAAACACTAAACAGCATCACACTCTCCAACAGCAACACTACACAATCACACACTGCCATCACAACAACAGACACCATTCCTTCAAACAAACACCAAGCAAACACTCTCATCAATCACTTTTCACATGTCAGCCATTTAAACCCTCATCGTGACAACTGATGTATCATCTGACATAAGAGACAGTACCCCACAGACCCAGACTTCGCACTTTCACTTACAACCAGACGAAGCACATCATCAACAACCTCAAGCACTCATCTGCCTGTGGACCAGACAACATAAGCAACATGCACTTTAAACACATTGGAACACAAGGCAAACAAGCACTCACCAACATATCAAACTACAGCTACTCACACAACATAATACCCAACATCTGGAAGCATGGCATTATCATCACTATCCCCAAACCCAACAAAGACCCCACATTACCTTGCTCACACCGCCCCATCACACTCCTCTGCACCCCCTCCAAAGTCACTGAATGACTGGTACTACAACTATTTACACCTCACACACCCCTAGCCCCATCAGAACATGGTTTTAGGCCACTACACTCCACAAACACTCTTCTTACAGACCTCACACAGAGAGTTTTTGATGGTATGAATTCAGCTAGGCCACCACACAGAACACTCCTTGTCACACTAGACATTAGCAAAGCTTTTGATTCCATCCCCTGCCACAACCTCGCAAACAAAATATTCAACACAAACATGCACAATAACACAAAAAGATGGCTAGCAAACTACTTAGCAAGGAGATATGCACATGTAACTTTTGCTGGTCAGTTCTCAAACATCAGAAACTTCAGAAATGGTGTCACCCAAGGATCTGTCTTGTCTCCTACACTCTTCAGTCTATACATGCATGACATACCCACACCCCACACACAACAAATACACATAGCTTCCTATGCAGATGATATAACACTTACATGCACACACCAAAATGCAAACACAGCCACACAAATCCTCCAACCTTACCTCAACACACTACATGAATGGTTCACCACAAACAAACACAAAAGAGCCCCAGCCAAATCTACAGTGACCCTTCTCACAAACTGGACAGCAGAACACAGTCACATTCCACACCTCACCATAGACAACACTCCCCTACCACACACACACACACACACACACACACACACATGCACACACACACACACACACACACACACACACACACACAAAATCCTTGGTGTAACATACAATACATCAATGTCATTTAAACAACACATCACAAACATCAAAAATAAATTAACACCTAGACTTAATGCCTTGAAATCACTTGCCCATACAACATTTGGACACAACATAGAAACTACCACCACAGTATACAAACAATATATACGTTCACTGATGAATTATGCAAGCCCTGCTTGGGCTCCTAACCTCACTAAAACACACTACAACACTCTTCAGACCATACAAAACAAGGCCTTAAAAATCATCACAGGCAGCACAGCTACTACACCTACAGACCACCTACATCAAGAAACCAAAGTCCTCAAAGTCAAGGATCATCTAGACATGAGAGGCACCTAAATTCTCGCTGCAGCCTCCACAAACCCACAACATCCACTACACTACATGGCAGCACATCCACACACACCAAGGAACATCAAAACAACACCCAGAACACGATATAATACACAAATACTATCATCTCTTTCCCCCTGTCCGCCTCAGGCCAGCTTCCAGAAGCATATTCATACTCAAATCACTCGCCATTCCATTCAGTCACTCAAAGACAACACACAGCTGCATGCACGGCCTCCTGACATCCATCCTTCTGAACGCTATCTCCCCCACGAGGACAGGGTCCACCTGGGCAGGCTGAGATGTGGGCATCATCCAGCACTCTTGAGTTATCAGAAGAGGCTGGATGACTCCGTCGCTGATGCCTGTTCAGGATGTAACACAGCACCCTATACTATTAAGCACATCATGGAAAACTGCATTGCACAGAATCACCTACGCCAAAAACACAACATACACTCCTTGAGAGCTCTGTGGGAAAGCCCAGTCTCGGACATGGCCTTCCTTAGGGACTCAGGGCTGTTCGGCCAGACTGCCTAGGGAACGACTACTACTACTACCACCACAGACAAGCAATCACCACCGCAGGGCCATACCCTGCAGTGACATGAAAACATGAAAAAAAACAGCTACACAAGAAAAATGCAATGGGCACATATAACATACTGATATAAATGGAATAAAATCATGGTAAAACAGAATAAAATCATGGTACAGTAAAATAAACTAGAATAAAATCAATGTTAACACCCACGATTCCTCAGAGGGCGTTGTGCTGAATGACCCACTAGCTCCTTGACTCTGACTGTTGTGCTGTGGCTAAGAAAGCTATTGCACTGTGCAGTACTGTACACAGTACTGTACATCCTGTGTGGTCTAGTGATGTACCCTGATGAGCCAGAAGCAGGTAGGGAATAACCACAAAAGCCACCATGTGCGCTGCCATAACAACTGTCTGAGAGGAGCTGTTCACTACACGGTTGCCGGGAGGGAACTGGGAAAGACCGACGAGGGGGGCTCTTGCAGACACTGGGTGAAATACTGAGCAAGACAGCGTAGTGCCACTGGGCTATTCCTGCCCACGCGAGTGAAAATGTTTGCAGGATCATAATTTACACCCAGACGTAAGAATTTTGTCTGGGTAAAATGGAAATATGTACAGATCTATCTATCTATCTATTGCCAGACGCCTCAATCCCGAACGGGGTGGCCACAAACAAATCGCCTCCATGTCACTCTGTCCCCTGCCACTTCACTACAAAGCCACATCACAGCATCTGGTAAAGGATTGTTCGGATAAAGGATGTCCAGATAATTGAGGGATTATTGTATTATATTTAAGGGCACATGATCAGTCTACATCCCTTGATGGCTGTACATGAACAATAAGCCTCTAGGCACCTCTTTGTGACGAGATTACGCACAAGGTTAGAAACATCTCTCTGACTAGGGCCTTCTAAATACTCAACCACCAAGCACCTACCTGACCACCACAAAATATTTTTACATGCTGAAACAAACCATTTTCCAACTCATGCCACTCGTTTGTTTAATCTTCCCACTATCCGACATAACAGAGCCAAAGGCATGACCGGAAAGTGGTCTTCTCCGGATAGTGGCCCTGAAGCTCCAGCACTGGTCATTCATGACCATAACCTAACCTAAATCAGAAAACCACCTACCTACCTCCCTACTGGACATGCATAGCACTTATTTAAGTCCCCTTTCACATAAATAATGCACACAAAACATAAATTGAATTCTGACCAAAAAATGATGATTTAGAGGTGAGTAAGGCATAGGTGCTCACAACTTGCAAGCAAGTGTAAGTAAGTATCAGACATGGAAATCACCATAAAAATCACCCTTTCTCACATCGTATGCATTAAATAAAGAACATAAAGCATGAAATCATTGAATTTTAACCCCAAAATGATGAATTTGAAGTAAGTAAGGCACATGTGTTTATGAGATAGCATCTTAGTGTAAGTAAGTACCGGACGTGGTAATCACTATGAAAATCATCATTTCTCACATCTTACGCACTAAAATACAGAATACAAAGCATCAAATACATAAATTGTTACCAGAAAAAGAGTTAGGTATGGCAAAGGTGTTCACTGTTCAGCAACAGCACCGGTCATTCTTGACCCTAACCTAACCTAACCTAAATTAGAAAACCACCTACCTACCTCCCTACTGGACAAGCATAGCACTTATTTAAGACCCCAATCACATAAATGATGGGCACAAGGCATGAATTAATCGAATTTTAACCCAAAAATGATGAATTTGAGGTAAGTAAGGCATAGGTATTCACGAGTTGGCAGCTTAGTGTAAGTACTGGACGTGGCAATCACTATGAAAATCATCATTTCTCACATCTTATGCACTAAAATATGGGATACAAAGCTTCAAATAAATATACTGTTACCAGAAAAAGAATTAGGTATGGCAAAGGTGTTCACTGTTCACCAACAGCACCGGTCATTCTTGACCCTAACCTAACCAAACCTAAATCAGAAAACCACCTACCTACCTCCCTACCAGACATGCATAGCACTTATTTAAGACCCCATTCACATAAATAATGGGCACAAAGCATGAATTAATCGAATTTTAACCAAAAAATTATGATTTTGAGGTGAGTAAGGCATAGGTGTTCGCCAGTTGACTACATAATGAACGTAAGGAAGAGACATGATTATTACTGAGAAAATCACCTTTTCACAGCCTATGCACTCAAATATGGGACACAAAGCATGAAGTAAATAAAATGTAACCAGAGAATGAGGATTTAGAAGTGATTATGGAAAATATTTAGCAGCTGACAGTGTACTTACATGTCCATGATGGTTGTTAACCCTTAAACCGGAGGGTTGTCGGAGGCGCACCGTCCCCATCCCATGCGGCAAATCCGCACTCCGACTTACTTTTTAAAAATATTTGCCAAAAATCAGTTATTAGTCCTAGAATATTATAATTACATTTGCACATGGCACATACCTTCAGCTTTCTCCTGGGATGTTTTTTTTAGCACTCGTCGACTACCGTAGGACTTGTGGAGACTTCTGAAGTTGGGTAACTAAATCTCCACTTTACACTTCCCGACTTCCCGTAATATGAATACCACTGCCAGATATTAACACTAGAAACTCTATTCAGTGATTTCCAAGTAGTTTGGAATCCATACTAAAACACACACACACACACACACACACACACACACACACACTGTGAAATCAATGTAAAATACGAGCGCATACGAGCCTCCCACACGCGATATTCGCTGCCCATATTGTCATTTCTTATTCATATACACAAACACACACACTTTATTATTTCTAGTATTTTATTACACTTATATATAGCTACAGTCCTTTACCGCTTCCCACACAATGTTTAGTAGGGGTAGAGGTCACAGGGCCTTTTATAATGGGCACAAAAGCAGCAGAAATGGAGGGGCGCGACTGCGATGTGCCTACACATTGAAGGACGGCAGTGAACTGGGATGTACGTATCTAGGTAGCCAAGAGTTGAAAATGTCAGCTGCTAATGTATATGCTAAGAAATAAGTCATAGGAAATCTAGACAATACATAATAAATTAGGTAGTTCCAGGTGAATATAAATATCACTCAGGCTTCTCCCTTCCTTTCTTATATACATTTATATTACGAGAATAGCTCATACGGCATATTTCACGGGGAAAAAAAGCAAGGGAAATTAGCAAACGAGTGCAGGTTGGATGTTGCCAAGTGATAATCAGCCGATTCCAGATGTATGGCACTGTCAATTACCTTATTTTTTTATATATATATTATTTTGTATAAGAATAGGGCATAGGGCTCATTTCAATGGATGAAATCAGTGGAAAAATCCGGGGAAGATTTACGTAGCGCAGAGCGGTTGAGCAGACGACACGAGAGGGTAATGGAGGGAAGGTAGGGAGGGGAGTCTAGAATGGGGGAAAATGGCTAAATTGTCAACAATGGATGGGAGTACTGATGACATTGGCAGCTCTGACTATTGTTGGGCACTGGCAGTGCTGATAGATGATACAAGTCACCACCTGAAAGCCCATGCAAATTCAAAACAACACAAAATCAAAAAAGTGACGCCCCCCGGTATGATCCATTGAACCCGACCGTCACGGAAGTGACGACCCGCAGTTAAAGGGATAAGGAATATTACCCCCACCTCTAAGGTTTTTCCAGTGGTCATAATTGCTCTTGAAGCATGTCCAGTAATCCAGTGTTTAACTACACTTAATCCTCAGCACTGTGAATTATGATAATTTAAACAAGAACGAAAATACCGGAAACGATCCAGCAACCCTTCACTTTTCATGGGAGTTGAGAGAGAACTAGCTGGAGAGGGGGAGCGCGGGAAGGGAGCTGGTCAGCGCGTGTGGGAAATTCAAACTAACGCAGTAAAAAAAAAATGGATTTTTTTTCGCTTTTTTTTTTTTGCAATTTTTGGGCATTTTGGGGTTTCAAACATCAGCCTACGATGTCCAAATGGTGAGGTAACCGGATAGTGGTCGTCTGGAAAGTAGAGAGTTTACTGTAATTTATAAAGGCTCAACATGCTTACATGTGTCGATGACACCTAATTGTAGCTCTCCATGCCGCTCAACCTCTTGCACCCTCCCTATTCAGGCCCTTATCCCTGAAGTCACTCTGTGACTACGTCCCAGGACCTTTTTGGTCTGCCTCTCGCAAACCTACCCCCAACGTTCAAACTTCTTATTTTCTGCCCCCAGCTGTAATCCCCCATCCTCTTCACATGCCCAGACTGTCTCAATCTACCCCTTCCCATCACAACACCAATATACTCCAGTCCCATCCTCCCTCTCAACTCTTCATTGAGCCAGTGCAGTGAGAGGTCCAGCCATCTGGCGGGAGTCTGTGAACTTCTCCCAGAAACATGTTTTGCGGGTTTCAAAAATAAATTTATCTATGCGCTTTCATGCAGTTTCCTCAAATTACAAAATTTTTCAAATGCCTTTGACAATCATCCTATTGGTGTGTTTGTGGCATTAGAAAAAAAAAAGGATAAAATAGGAATCATTACCTCTGTCACCATACTATACTACTGTAACCATGCTATGTAACTCTAACCATACTATATAACCATACCTTGCCTGGACCTAGGACTGTGCAGTGGGCTGGGCCTTTGGAATGTTTACCCCCCTTTATCTTACCGACTACGATCTAGTACAATAACAAGCATCAAAGCAAGCCTGAGGACAGCAAATCACCCAGGGGGTTTAGGGTGGGCTCGTGGAATGTGGGAAGTTTGAGGGGAAGAGCGGGGGAAGTTGTTGAGGCATTTAGTAGGAGGTGGGTGGATGTGGCTTGTTTGCAGGAAGTCCGGTACAGGGGTCGATCAGCCAGAAAGATTGCTGGGAAGGATTGCTACTATAAGCTGTTTTGGCAGGGGGGAACTGACGGATATGGGGGTGTGGGTGTGTTGGTTGCGGAGAAATGGGTGGAGTATGTTATGAATGTCATGAGAGTAAGTGATGGGATAATAGAAGTGAAAATTTTGATCGGACGGGTGATTGTTTCAGTTATATCAGCATATGCTCCGCAGGTAGGATTGGATGACGCAGAGAAGGATAGATTTTGGGATGATTTAATACGTGTAGTAAGTGGTATGGGTGATGATGAGGTAGTGGTTCTGGGAGGGGATTTAAATGGTCATGTTGGTGAAGCAGCTCAAGGTTATGAAGGAGTCCATGGAGGATGTGCGTATGGTGTGAGGAATGCGGAAGGGGAAAGAATACTCGAGTTTGGGGAGGCTATGGACATGATTGTGTGCAACACACATTTTAGAAAAAGAGTGAGTAGATTGATTACGTACGAGTCCGGGGGAAATAGTAGTCAGATAGATTATTTTCTGGTCAGGAGGGTTGATAGGAGATTAGTGAGGGATGTTAAAGTTATAGGAAGCGAGGAGTGTGTGCAGCAGCACAAACTGTTGATTTGTGACATGGTGCTTAAGGAACGAATGA
>JAGKTI010001233.1:0-45128 GCA_018397915.1 Birgus latro | reverse complement strand
AAAAAAAAAAAAAAAAAAAAAAAATCAGTCGTGAAAGTGCTGATGGAAAAGTACAGTATTTCAACAGGCACCACATTCTGTATACTGATTATTATTACACTGCCCCAGCGTTGACCAAGTATCTGTTTGAACACGGTACTGGGTCCTGTGGAACTGTTAGGGCAAACAGAAAGAATTTCCCTGTATTTCCAGCAAATACTGAGAAAGGAGCCCTTCCTACTAAGAAATGTGGCAACACGTTAGCCCTTCTCTGGCATGACAAGAGACGGGTTAACATGTTGTCAATAGTACATAAGCGTCTGTTTGAGGAAACTGGAAAAACAGACTACAGAACCAGTGAATCCGTGCTGAAGCCAGATGCTGTCAAAGATTATAATATCAACATGCAGTCTGTTGATAAATCGGACGTGCAAACTGGTGAAGTTGATTGCCTACATAAGTCCTGCAAGTTGTGCAAGAAGGCATTTTTACACCTTCTTGATATCGTCGTCCTGAACAGTTTCATACTATTCAAGGAGCTCGTCATGAAACTTCTCTTTCTACGAGAGTCTGAGATAGAGCTTGCATGCGAACTTCTTTAAGAATATTCAATTGCACAGGTGCCAGTTGCTAGGTGGGGGACAGCGGCTACAGTGGACAGGCTAACCTGTACTGAGTATTTCCGGTGGCACAGGCTGGTAGAGACTGGCCGTACCACAGCAGGTCGTCAGGCATGCAGGCAGTGCCACATCTGTAACATAACCAAACGCCGTCCCCCAGCACAAAAAGAGGTAGCCTACCTGTTAGTGTGTGTGCGCACGCACACATCTGCTAAGTAACGAGTGATGACGTCATCGGAAGGTTCCTGTGGTATGCAACCGGGAGCCTTGGCAGTTCACGTCGTGACGCCGGTGAGTGTGGTTGTCTAGTTCCAACACTGGTAGCAGAGCGTAGTTCGAGAATGGCGTCGTGCTCGACCAAGTGGCCTCCAAAACTGGGAAATGATTCTACATATGAGAGCTGGAAAAAAGACATTGGCATTTGGTGCGAACTGACGGACCTAGCGGCAGAAAAACAAGCGTTAGCTATACATCTGTCATTGTCTGGGAGAGCGTGGGTGGCGTCTTCGCAGACTGAAACAGATGTTCTGAAGCAGAAGGATGGTGTTCAGACCCTGCTGAAAAAATTAGACGGTTTATTTCTCGTGGACAAAGGACGTCGACAGTTTGCATCTTTTTATGAGCTGTACAAATTCAGAAGAGCCAGTGATATGAACATTCGGGAGTTTGTGACAGAATTTGAGCATGTTTATTTCAAATTTACAAAGCAGGGCATGGAACTGCCAAATTCTGTGATGGCTTTTATGCTCTTAGCTGCATGCAAACTTTCAGACAGTGAACGACAACTAGTGATGTCCGCGATAACTGAGGTGACATACGAAAACATGAAATCTGCCCTGAATCGTATTTTTGCTGGTGAAATTGGCAGGCAGAACGAGGCATCGGTGTCTGCCAGGGAGGTGAAAGACGAACCAGTATTTTGGAGTGACGAAGTTGAGGGTGACGAAATGCTTTATGCTAGAGGTACTCGACGAGGACGGAGAATGTCGCGGGGTGGTGCCAAACGTGATCGACGTCGGGGTAGTGGCCGATTTTCAACTGTATCTGCTAGAATTCCCCAACGCTCATCCACCGACAGGAGGCAGAACCCACTTGGGCCTGACGGAAAGGTATCAAAGTGTTTCGTATGTGATTCTAGATTTCATTGGGCACGTGACTGTCCGGATGCATACGAAAACGACGGCAGCTGAGAAGAGAATTCTGAAACAGTGCATCTGTCGATGTTTATGGGCTATGCGGATGATGCCGCTAGTAGAGGTAAGTCACAGACTCTATTAGAAGAATCTAAGGGATGTGCTCTTCTAGACACAGGGTGTTCTACAACTGTATGTGGAGTTGAATGGATCAACTGCTATCTAACTGAGCTCACTGATTATGAACGTGATGCTGTAAGAGAAGAAGCGTCATCCTCAATGTTTACTTTTGCTGATGGTGTAACAGTTTCTTCCCCCAAACGTGTTACTCTGCCCTGCTACATTGGAAACATGCGTGCTACCATCGTGACTGATGTTGTGGACTGCAATATTCCCTTGCTGTTGAGTAGACGTTCCATGAAAAAAGCAAAAATGCTGATTAACCTTGGAACTGACCAGGTCAAAATTTGTGGAACTATCATTGATTTAAAATCCTCATCTTCAGGCCATTACTTACTTCCAATTTCCTTATGACTAGATCGTAAATTTTGTGAAACAATCATGTTGGCAACTCTTGGGGGTGACGTAGAAAAAACCGCTTTGAAGCTTCACAGGCAATTTGGACACCATACATCGGCAAAACTAATTAAACTGATCACAGATGCGGGAATTAAAAGTTCAAAACTGGAACAGGCTGTCAAGGCTGTATCTGATGCTTGTACAGTCTGTTGCAGATTTAAGAAAGCCAAGCCCCAACCCACAGTCAGTTTGCCCATGGCGTCTAAGTTTAATGAAGCCATAGCCATGGATTTAAAAGCTTGGGGAAAGCATTATTTCTTAGTCCTTGTTGATCTGGCGACCAGGTATTGTAATGCGACAGTAATCGCAGATAAGTGTGCGCCCACCATTATCAAAGGAATATTTCAGAGCTGGATTGTTGTGTTTGGCATACCTAGAAAAATTCTTACAGACAATGGCTGTGAATTCAATAATGCGGAAATGCGAGCATTGGGAGAGGCCTTCAATATCAAGATCATGACAACATCTGCAGAGAGTCCTTGGAGCAACGGAGTCTGTGAGCGTCAAAATGCAGTCATTGGCGACATTGTTAGGAAGGTAATGGCTGATAGCCAGTGTGAATTGGATGTGGCCTTGGCATGGGCAGTATCGGCAAGAAATGCTCTCACCAACTACTCAGGCTTTTCTCCTAACCAACTTGTTTTTGGTCAAAACCCTAGTCTGCCTAATGTGTACGCAAATGATCCTCCAGCCTTGGAACCTTCATCACCATCGAAAATTGTGAGAGACAACTTGAACGCTCTTCATTTAGCTAGACAAGAGTTTATAAAGACCGAATCAGATGAACGCTTGGCTAGGGCTCTGCGGCACAACGTACGTTCGAGTGACCTAAACGACATCCGGAATGGAGATGAAGTCTTCTACAAAAGAAATGACAGTCATGAGTGGCACGGTCCTGGAATTGTAATAGGCAGAGATGGGAAACAAATTCTGGTGAGACACGGCTGTGTATACGTGCGAGTGCACGTATGTCATCTAGCGCGAGCGCCAGAGCAAGACACTACAGTTGAAAGTGATGTCAGCAGTGATGAGAAGAAAAATGTTGTCCAGGAGAAGCCTAATGACGATCCTACGCAAGTGTTGAATGACTATCCACCAGATGACGAGTCGGAAGATGGTGTGGTCCCAATCGACGAGCCTCCCACAGTTTCTGTTCCGATTAATCAGCTTCCCAAAGTTTCTGTTGGTCAACGTATAAAGGGAATACATTCAGAAAGTGGAGAGTTGGTGTCTGGAAGGATTATAAGTCGGGCAGGTAAAGCCACTGGAAAGTACAAACACTGCTATAATTTGAAGAGGGACTCTGATGGCAGCACTGATTGGATAGATTTGGAGAAGGATCTTAGCGAATGGGAAGTGGTTGCTGATGACACAGAAATGCTTGTTCTTTTCAACTCTGAAGCCGTATTATGTGCTAAGGAAAATGAAATTACAAATTGGCAGAATAATGATGTGTATGAGGAAGTAGATGATGTTGGGCAAGGTGCCATAATGGTTCGATGGGTTGTGACAGAAAAACTGAAAAATGGAAAGCCTATTGTTAAGGCCCGCTTAGTCGCCAGAGGATTTGAGGAAGACACAGTGGATCTCCGAAAAGACTCACCTACTTGTTCAAAGGAAGCAGTGCGTTTAGCACTTTCTTTGGCCTCCACCAATCAGTGGGATTGCCACACTATGGATGTGAAAGCTGCCTACCTGCAAGGTAACGACATTGAGAGAGTTGTTCATTTACGTCCTCCGCCTGAATATGCAAATGGTAAGTTATGGAGACTAAAGAAAACTGTTTACGGCCTTTGTGATGCTGCTAGGCATTGGTATCTGCGCGTAAAAGATCAGTTGTTGAGTCTCGGAGCTAAAGTATCATCACTGGATTCCGCTCTGTTCTCTTGGAGCAATGGTGGCAAAGTCGAAGGCATTGTATGCATCTACGTCGATGACTTCCTTTGGGCTGGTACACATGAGTTTGAACAGCAAGTGATAAATCGGTTGAGTCAAATATTCCTCATCGGCAGTTCAGAATCAAAAGCCTTCAAATACGTTGGTCTCAATGTCATCTCCAACATCGATGGCAGCATAACGCTTGACCAATTCCAGTATGCTTCATCCTTGAAACCAGTCACGCTGAGTAAACATCGTGCATCAGTAAAATCAGGGGAGCTGTCCGAGTCTGAGAAAATGGAGTACCGAGCATTAATTGGGCAACTCAATTGGATTGCCACATACACTCGGCCAGATATTGCCTTTGATGTGTGTGAGTTGAGTGTGAATAGCAACCGAGCTACTGTAGCAGATTTGCTTAGACTCAATAAGGTGATCTCAAGGGTGAAGACTGACAACATGAAGCTATACATTCCAAGAATGGGGCCGATCGAGGAATGTCATATAGAGTGCTTTTCGGATGCCTCATTTGCCAACCTTGTAGGCAATGGATCTCAGGGAAGTTTTGTGATCTTCCTACGAGATGCTAGTGAGGCAAGATGTCCTATATTTTGGCAGATAAGGAAGATCAGGAGGGTCGTCAAATCTACCTTATCTGCTGAGGCGTTGGCGCTGCTTGAATGTGCTGAAACTGCTGTATATCTCTCCAACATATTGCGTGAAGTTTCTGGATGTGGAAAGATCAAAATAAAGTGTTTCGTCGACAACAAGAGTCTGGTGGACGCCCTTTACTCCTGTAAGAGCGTAGAAGACAGGAGATTGCGCATTGATACTGCTGTGTTGCGGGACATGTTGGAGCGGGGGGAGATTGATGAGGTATCCTGGGTGGATACATCACAACAACTGGCTGATTGTCTCACCACGAAAGGTGCCTCGACCGAGCGACTGCGTGCAACAGTCAGCCGAGACTAGAAAGTTTATAATACTTTAAGAGACATCACATATCTGTATGTGGACACAGACTGGGTCTTGATAGTAATTAAACAAAAGTGTATGTATTGGATACATAGTGTGTATCAGACGCAAATAGACCATCCAGCTTCGTCCTTGGAATCTTCTGTCAAATTAAGAAGAGAGGATGAGAGTGTTAGTGTGTGTGCGCATGCACACATCTGCTAAGTCACGAGTGATGACGTCATCGGAAGGTTCCTGTGATATGCAACTGGGAGCCTTGGCAGTTCACGTCGTGATGCCGGTGAGTGTGGTTGTCTAGTTCCAACACTACCAATGTGCAGAGTGCAAGGTCCCCAAATGCCGTCCCCCAGCACAAAAAGAGGCAGCCTACCAATGTGCAGAGTGCAAGGTCTTCCTATGCCCTAATTGTTTTTCCGTGTATCACTACAAGTGTGATTACTGATCAGGTGCAAGGGAAAGTGTAAATGGTATACAGGAATGCATCAGTGTGTGCATTTTAATAAACAAGTGAAATGTTGGATATTATAAGTGATTTATAGTAAGTGCTATGATATAAATATTTTATAATATGTTCTACAAGTGTATGCAGTAAGTGTTACTGTTTACTGGATCATCATCATCATCCGGACCTCCTTTCCCACCCTAGGGCAGGGTGAGGAGTAGCAACGTCCAGACAGCAAAACTCTGCCCAATCCAATGGGCCACGCATCCGATCACTCATCATTCAAGCCCCCAGAATGGCTACATCGGATACACCAAAAACATTAATCATGTTTTGTAGCTTCACATAAACGTATCCAGCAGAGTCAGTCCGGACGCTGCCAGGTTAAAAATGGGTGCCAAATCCCTGATCATGCATTTCTTCTCACAACATTCATCCAGCCAGCTCGATCTCTTGTCAGTTCCCTAGCCTCACTGACTTCCAAACCTCTCTTCCTCGCACACTCATTCACCATATCTCTCCACCTTCTCCTTGGCCTATCCTGTCTCCTCCCTCCTTCAAATTCACTCAGATATACCTTTTTCACCACTCTGTTGTTATCCATTCTCTCCACATGACCATACCATCTCAGTACACTCTCTTCGATTCTGGTGTCCACTGACTTCCTCACTCCACATCTTTCACGAATCACATTATTTTGTATCCTATCCACCCTCTGTACTCCACATAAATTTCTCAGCAGTCCCATCTCCACTGCTCTTACTCTTGATTTTTCATTTTCATGCCACACCATAGTCTCACATCCATATGTAAAAGTTGGCACTAACGCTCCTTCATGTAAGCCTAGTGCAGCTGCAACACTCACGCCTCTGTTTCTTATCAAGGCCTTCATTGCACCAGCTACTTTTCTTCCTTGTGTCACTCTACTTTCAACTTCTTCTGCACATTTTCATCTCTTTTCTATCACTGTACCCAGGTATTTGAACTCTCTCACCAATTCCAGCCTCTCTCCATTCGCTGTGACATCGCACAAAAAGTTACCTTCTCTCTCAATAACCATCACTTTACTCTTTTCTACATTTACTCTCAGGGCATGACCCTCACAGACAGCAACAAAACTTGGCACTAGTCTATCAAGTTCTTGTCCGGTATTTGCAAGCAGTACTCCATCATCAGCATGCAACAAATTTGAGATATTCAATCCATCACCATTCATTACCAACGCCATTCCTCTCTCCATTACTCGTGTTTTTACTTCTCTCAACACCCCATCTATATACAGTATATATCGAACAACCATGGGGACATCACACAACCTTGCTGCACGCCCACACTGATCGTAAACCATTCGCTTAGATGCCCATTAATCCATTCACACCTCACCACCATCATAAAAACTTGATAGCACCTAGCAGCTTACCATTTTTTTTTTTTTAATGCAAGGAAGAAGGAACCAAAGGCCATGGGCCCACATACTGTTCCTTCCAGGGAAAAGCAAAAACAATACAAAAAAGAGCCAAATTCAAGATCCATTCATTTCAAGATGCCTGGACACACTGCATTTGAAAGACTGGAGATCATAGAAAGTAGGGAATACAGACAGAGGAAGCCAGTTCCAGAGTTTACCAGTTGAATAAATGAAGGACTGGGAGTAACGGTTAACTCTTGCATTAGAGAGTTGGACAGAAGAAGGATGAGAGTTTGTTGCTAGAAGGGTACAACGTGCTCGTCGTAGAGGTGGAGGGATGCAAGCAGACAGTTCAGAGGAACAGTGACAGTTGAAGTAGCTATAGAAGAGAGATAAAGATGCAACAGTGTGGCGAAGAGACAAAGGTTGAAGGGAATCAGTAAGAGGAGGAGTTAATGAGATGAAAAGCCTTTGACTCCACCCTATTGAGAAGAGCTGCATGTGGGGAGCCTCCCCACATATGAGAGTTGAGCTCCATACACGGGCGAATAAAACCAAAGTACAAGGTCAACAACTGTGCAGGGGTAAAGAAAGTTCAGAATCAGCATAGCACACCTAATCTCTTGGAAGCAGATTTCACAAGAGATGTAATATGTTCTTTCCAAGACAAACTCCGAGAGAATGAAACTCCAAGCATGTTCAAAGATGATGCAGACTGAGCTGGACATTATTAAACATTAGCGGGTAATCCTGAGGAAGATTTTGTCGGGATGATAAATGTAAGAACAGAGTTTTTGATGCATTAAAAATAACAAGATTATTTTTACCCCAATCAGAGATATGAGCCAAGTCAGACATTAGGTGTGCCATAGCCTCATCCCTTTTTTGTTGAAGTAACTGCTGAGATGGACGTTGTGGAAACCGAAAGGAAAGGTGAAGGGTGGAATCATCAGCATATGAGTGGATAGGGTTAGATGTACAGCTTAGAAGATCATTGATGAATAAAAGGAAGAGAGTTGGTGACAGGACAGAGCCCTTAGGAACACCACTGCTGACAGGTCTAGGAGAAGAACGATGGCCGTCTACAACAGCGGCTATAGAATGACCAGAAAGGAAGCTAGAGATGAAGGCACAGATAGAAGGATAGAAACCATAGGAGGGCAGTTTGGAAATTAAAGATTTATGCCAGACTTGATCGAAAGCCTTTGAGATGTCAAGTGCAATGGCAAAGCTTTCGCCAAAGTCCTGAAAGGAGGATGACCAGGAGTCTGAAAGGTAGGTGCGAAGATCGCCAGTGGAGCATCCCTGACAGAACCCATACTGACGATCAGAAAGAAGGTTGTGACAGGAAAGATGCTTTAAGATATTTCTGTTAAGAATTGACTTGAAAACTTTTGAAACACAGGATGTTAAAGCAATTGGACGATAGTCAGAGGGTTGGGAATGGTCACCCTTTTTTGGGACTGGCTGAATGAGAGCAAACTTCCAGCAAGAAGGAAAGGTACAAGTTGATACATAATGGCGTACATGAGCAAAACTTTCCACATTCCTTCTCTGTCTACTTTGTCAAATGCTTTTTCCAGATCCATGAATGCCATAAACACCTTGTGGTCCTTCTCACAAGCCTTCTCTGCTATCTACCTCACTGCAAATATTTGATCCACACATCCTCTGCCACTCCTAAAGCCACCCTGTTCATCACTCACTAGGACTTCTGATATCTCTCTTACTTGATAATAATTCTTCCATATACCTTCCCAATCACAGTCAATAAACTTATGCCACAATAAATCTTCCACTCACTTCACTCACCTTTATTTTTGTACAGGGGTACAATCACAGCCTTTTTCCACTCTGCTGGCACAGTTTCACTCATCCATGCCTTCTTACATATCTCCAACAAGCACTTCATTCCACTCTCTCCACTACACTTAATCATCTCTGCATACACCTCAAAACCCCAGCTGCTTTCCCATTTTTCAGCCACTTCACAGAACTCTTCACTTGTGCGAGTGTCATGTCTCCTGGCACTGCATTCCTTCTCTGCACACCCCCAAAACCAATCATGTTTACAGCCTCTGTTCCCATTCATCAAGTTTTCAAAATATTCTTTCCATCTGGTCCTTACTTCATCCCCTTGGGTTAGTAATCTACCACCTACATCCTTCACACCATCACATTTCTTTCCGCTTTCACTTCTACATTTCCGCACCTCTTTCCAGAATAACTTCCTATTTTCATAGTAGTTTGAATTCATTTTTTTTCCTAGATCATCATTTATCTCCTTCCTTTTCCTCTTCACTAGTCTCTTTACGTGCTTCTTGCTCTCAATATATTCAGTTTTTACTTCAACTGAACCTGTGTCCTGTAACCACTTTAGCCACCTCTTCCTCTTTTCCTCCACCACTCTCTTAACCTCATCATCACACCATGCCGTACCTTTCTTCTTTGTTGTTACTCTTGCCACAACACACACTGCTTTAGCGTTCCTAACTAAGCAATCCCTATATGCATTCCACAGGCTGTCCAGATCCATTTCATTCCAATTCACTGATTCTAACTCCTCCTCTACTTTGGTCCAGTAATCATCTGCCATTTCTTTTATCCTCAGCTTCTCAACTTTCAGTCTTTCTCCCTGACTGCTGCTCTCTCTCCTTATCCACCTCACTCCTCTCAGCTTGATCTTGCATACCACAATCATATGATCTGACAGACCTCCACTTTGTCCTCTGACAGCCCTCGTATCAGCAACCATTCCCAGCATTGACCTCTCTACGAGCACGTAATCAATCAGGCTTCTTTCAACATGATCCCCGGTCCCTCAGTACCACGTATATTTATGTGCAACTTTGTGTTTGAAATATGAGTTACAAATGCATAACCTCCTCCCCTGGCAAATATCTTTTAGTTGCTTCCCATTATCATTTCTCCTGGTACTCCATAACGACCCATTATGTCATCCTCAGGACCACTGCCTACTCTTCCATTCATATCCCCCAGTACAATCACTTTACAGCTCCTGGGCATTTCTCTCACTACATCATCCAGCTCATCCCAAAATCTGTCTTTCTCTCTCTCACTCCTGTCCTCACACGGTGCATTCGCTACAACCACCACGACTTTCACCTTCTCAAATTTGAACTTGACATACGTACACCTCGAGCTGACACATTTGTAGTCTCTCATTCCACTCTGCCAGACCTCATTCATCAACAAAACAACTCCATCTTTGCATCTTCCTAGCCCAATCATTCCCGATCTTACACATTTCACACCCTCCCATTCCTCCACTTCACACACTTCCAGCTTCGTTTCACACAATGCCATCACCGCATATCTCACACTCTTGAACAGATTCACCACTTCCACCGTCTTGCTTTCCTCACGTACACCTCTCACATTCCACACGACCATGCGAATCTGCCCATTTGGTTGGAGCCCTGGGCATGTATTGGACCCTCCGAGGCTCTATGAAATGACTGCCATGAATTTAAATGATTTTGGATAGGGGAATCTGGGGGACACTTAACCCTGCCAAAAACCCAGGTTATATGGTTACCACCCAGCGTAGTAAATCGTTTCCTGGGTACAGGAAACCATTTGGCTTGTCACTCAGTGTAGGGATCATGTCATCTCTACACTGAGTGAGTGGATGATGGATGCCCCCATATATTGGTGAAAAAATTATTGGAAATACCTTGACTTAGCCTACCTGTTACATGAAAGAAAACCACTTGTGAGTGAGCAGGGAAAAAAATTACCTGGTTGGATATAACTAAATTTTTTCACTCAATACTCAGGAAAATAGTGCTGAATATAAGCATCAGCATATTTGTGATGTGAAGTACAAATAATGTAAGTTGTGTATAACATTAGTAAGATTTTCACGATCCCCCTGATTAGTAGAAATCAGTCTGAATTATAGTACACGCAATTATCTCATACTCAACCATACTGCATGAAACAGCCACAGCATTTACTAATCATGATGTCAAGTGCAATTACTGTATAAGTGTCACTGTAAAGGGACATTAAAACTGACACAAGAAGTGAGTACAGAAAAACAAAGAGCTATTTTCTTTCCCACACACCTACGGGGAATAATGGCACTATGAAACGGGTGGAAAGCCCTTTGGAGAGCCGCATGGGCAGGGTAATGACTCATCCTTACGACAGTGAGCATGGAGAAGTCGTAAAACGAATGGAACCTTACACATTACAACCAAGGACGCCTGGGCATTGTTACAATCACCACTCCGGTCAGTACTGCCAACGCTAGCCAGTGAGTCCAAGGTCGCAGCCAGTGGCGACCACTCAGAATCAGCCAGCCAAATATGTAAAACCAGTCGTCTTCAACTTATCTTTACTCATCGATGGGACCACATGGAGACCTCGGGATATCTTCGTTGGAAAGAGGACGAGTTGATGAGTCTTCCGCATTTTTATTTTTTTCTCTAGCTATTATAGTTTGGCAGATATTGGGGTTTGAAGTAAGGGTATTTTCCCAAAATCTTGGAAATCCCTCGTAAGTAGGAGTGGACAACGGCAGGAAACCCCCGGCAGATAAGGGTTAATCTTGATGTTTCAATCCAGCCTTCAAATGAAAAGATTCACTCAGCTTGCCATCCACACGCACTGCAGCCTTAGCAACCTCTTACATATTCTCGACAGCCTTCAACAACTTCCCATCCACTCCATATATTCTTAATACCTTCCACAATCCTTGTCTATCCACCCTGTCATATGCTTTCTCCAGATCCATGAAGGCTGCATACAACTTCTTGCCCTTCTCTAGAAACTTTTCCACTAAGGATCTAAGACTGAATATCTGGTCTACACAACCTCTTCCCTTCCTAAAACCTCCCTGTTCTTCTCCAACTAATTCCTCAGTAATTTTCCTAACTCTGTCAATAAGTATCCTACAATATACTTTTCCTATTACACTGAGAAGGCAAATGCCTCTGTGATTACCACACACTGCTTTTTCCCCTTTTCCTTTGTACAGAGGAATAATTATACCTGACTTCCAATCCTCCGGGACTCCCAAGCCAATCTGCACACGTTCCACATCCATTCTATTACTATCTCTCCCCCATGCTTAAGCATTTCACCACACACTCCATCAATTCCTGGGGCTTTCCCCATTTTAACTTTCTTCATTGCTTCCACCACTTCCATCCTACTGATTTCTTCCTCTCTTCTCACAACCCTCCTTCTCCCCGTCATTCCCCAGCCACTCATACTTGCATTACTTTCATTCTTTATGTTCAACAGTTCATTAAAGTGTTCTCTCCATCTGTTTACTTTTTCTCCCTTCTCCACTAGTAATCTACCATTTTTATCTTTCACACCCCCACTGACTTCGTTGGCACCCTATCTAGCTCTCTTTACCTCCTTCCAGAACATTTTCTTACATTCCCTCCACTCTGCACTCAAATTCCTTCCAAATTCCTCATCCACTCTCTTCTTACTCTCTCTTACTAATCTTTTTACCTCTCTCCTCCTCTCTACATATAACTCTCTCGTCCGTCTCTCAGCTACTTCGACGCCCCTGTTCCTCATCCACTCATTATATGCTTTCTTCTTTTGTGCCACAGCCTCTCTCACCTCTTCAGTCCACCATGCTGTTCCCTGAACCCCCTTTCGTCTTCTCTTCACCCCACATGCCACCTCACATGCTGCACAGATTTCTTCTGTGAATATCTTGCACACACCTTCCACATCCCCCATCTACTCCAATCTATATTTACCCAATCGCTCCTCCACTTCCCTTTAATATTCAACCTTTATTCCATCCTCCTGTAACTTTTCTACTCTCCTTGTAACAAATACTTCCTCCTGTTCTTCCCTTTTTCTCTTCCTCCATCTTGTTTGGATTCTGATTCTGGCCATCACCAAGTGGTGGTCAGAAAGTCCACTCCCCCAACCTCTATATACTCTTGCATCCATTACACATCTTCTCATCCATTCATCCACACACACATAGTCAATCATTGCCTTCCGTTCATTCAATCCACCATCCACCACCCTCACCACTCGCCATGTATACCTATGGATCATTTTGTGCCTGAAGAGGGTATTAGCTAACACCAACCCCCACCCAGCACAAATGTCCACTAAAGCACTGCCATTCTCATCCATTTCTACAGGCACACCCCACTCACCAACCACTCCATCCACCTTCTCATTCCCTACTTTTCCATTCATATCTCCAATCAGAAACTCTCTCTCATTCCTTTCAAACTTTTCCAAGCAGCTTCCACATTTGTCTAAAACTCTTCTCTCACTCTACTTACACGATCTTGCGTTGGTGCATACACGCACACACAATTGCCCACATTTGTAGTCCAACTTTCACTCTTACTCACACAATCCTTGACCCAACTGATCCATACTCTCTTACATTCTCTTTCCATCTGTTGCTCACAGCAATACACACTCCCTCTTTCGCCCCCTCATTCTCACCCACTCCCGCGCATATACCCCATCCATACTCCCATTCTCTCACACTCTCACCTCGCCATTTAGTTTCAGTTATTCCACATATATCCACTTTTGCACTCTCAAGCACCTGTAAAATCTCTCTCTCTTTCACCTCATCATTCATACCCCTTACATTCCATGTTGCAATCTTTACCACGTCCTTTATCCGGTCCTTTTTCGTCAACTTTTGGTCAGTCCAGGTCCGAGGCTTCTTGTTCGTATTTTTAGTTAGTTGTTTTTACAGGGTGGGGCACTAACCCACCACCATCCCTTTTAGTCACCTCTTACGACAAGCAGGGATACTGCGGGAGAATTCTTGAAAAAACCCCTGTACCCCCAAATGACGATGTTCACCCAACCTATGGCTAAAACACATTGATCTAAGTCTAAAAACAGTTTATAAATCAATCTAAACACACAATTTTAGTCTAAATATCATCAAAATCGGTTTTTAAAAAATCAACACCCATCGTTAAACCGGGGTTTGGCCATCGTTAGGCGGGGTATGGTGTTATTTGTATCCTCATTGTTAAACTAGGGTACTGCATCTAGGGGTATTGTATATCGAGGTATTACTGTACTTGTATCTTACCTCAAATGCTGGTCAGTGATGCTGGTCTGTAGTTATGTGGATTTTGTCTATTTCTTTTCCTGATGAAGGGTACAATGTTTGCTTTCTACCAAATATCAGGTAGTTTACCTTGATGTAAGGATTCCTTGAATATTAAGTACATTGGTCTGCTTAACTCTTCTGCGCATTCATGTAATACTCAACCTGAAATCTCATCAGGACCATTTGCTTTTCCTTTGTCTAATTTGTTCAACTCTCACTGGACCTCTTGATCTTATATGCCTATATTTGTTAATATGTGTGGGCATGCTTGTTCCTTTTCATCTCTCTCAAATCTACTTTCTCAAATCTACTTTCTTGTAAAAACTGATAAGAATTTTTTGTTTAGTTTTTCACAAATACCTTCTTCACTGATACAGATTTTCTCCTAATCCACAATGGACAGAATTTTATCCCTAACTTTAGTTTGCCTTGTCATGGAGGTACAACTGCTTCGGTTGATCAGTATTTTTATTTATAATGTCTTCCTCAAACTGCCTCTGAGCTTTCCTTATCCTCGTAAAATCAATTCTTGCTATTTATAGTTGTTATGTGGCCTCTCACTATTATGTTGTCTGTATCTATTCAACAGCAAAACTCTTTTCTCTTCAGCCTTGTAACATTCGGTATTCAACCACTTCTTTATCCTTATTTCTGTTTTTCTGTGCTGAGCAATATAATTTTGGACTCCTGTTTCATAAAATTCACAGAATTTTCTATATGTAACATTTATATCTTGTCCTCTAGCTGACAGAACTGTTTATGCTTGTCGGCAGAGAAGTGCAGGTTCAGCCTTAAACCAGTACTTCATTAATATCCATAGTCTAAGTACCAATTTGAGTTCCATTCACTTCTTTCTGCAGTCAGTATCCCCTCCAGCCCGGTTCCACACCAAACCCCAAACTTCTCCCTCTAATGAAATACAGTATCTCCATTTTGTTTTCCTGGTTACCAACTCCTCACAAACTTCCCTAAGAAGGGTGACACCTATTGTTATATCGAATCTGAATTGCAGCTGACACTGCTTTGAACTTCACTTCTGCTAATTTTGATTATTCACTCCATAAACTAAATCATCTACATATTACCCAACAGATCTGTGTAGTTTACTGCTCCCCCAATGCTTCTTCAGAATTCAGCATTTTTTACTCCAAATCCTCACCTTAGCACTAAAATTACCATTTTGGGTGATTTAAATGATGCCCTGGAAAGGGGAAATTATAGAGGTATAAAGTTCTTAGATCAGATAATGAAAGTAAAGGAGAGAGTTCTAGAAGGTATGATTAGAGAAAGAGTGAATAATGATGAGATGCAGTTTGGGTTTATGCCAAGCAGGGGGACCACTGATGCCATATTCATTGTTCGACAGCTTCAGGAAAAATATATTGGAAAGAAAAGGGAATTGTATTTTGTTTTTGTTGATTTGGCAAAGGCTTTTGACAGAGTCCCTAGAGAGGTGGTGAAATGGCCAATGAGAAAGCTAGGGTTGGAAGAGTGGCTGGTTAGGGTGGTTATGGCCATGTACGTAGGTGCTCACACCCAGGTAAGAGTGAATGGAGTTTTGAGTGATGAGTCTTCCGTGAATGTTGGTGTGCATCAGGGGTCAGTTTTGAATCCCTTGTTGTTTATCATGGTACTTGAAGCCCTCTCACGTGACTTCAGACATGGACTCCCATGGGAGATGTTGTATATTGATGATTTGGTGTTGATTGCAGAGAATGAAAAGGAGGCGGAGGAAAGATTTAAGAAGTGGAGAGATGGTATAGGGTACAAGGGCTTAGGGGTAAATGCAGATAAAACAAAAGTGATGATATCTAGGGTTGGTGGCAGTACAATCAGAGGAGAGGGAGAGTGGCCATGTCCAGTTTGCCACAAAGGTGTGGGAAGTAATTCCATCTTGTGCAGTGTTTGTGATAAATGGGTGCACAAGAGATGTAGTGGTATTAGAGGTAGACTGCGAGATAATGCTGATTTTATGTGTGCGGTGTGTTGGGGAGAGCAGGTGGAGATTGTTAGGCGTGAAAGGATTGAACTTGCTGGTGAGTCTCTTGAGAGTATGGAAGAGTTTTGTTATTTGGGAGACATGTTATGTGCCGGAGGTGGGGCTGGAGCTAGCTCGGTTGCAAGGGTGAGAAGTGGTTGGAGGAAGTTCAGGGAGCTGTTGCCTCTCCTGACATTGAGAGGACTCTCATTACGTGCTAAGGGGTCTTTGTATGCAGCATGTGTTAGGAGTGTAATGTTGTATGGTAGTGAGACCTGGGCAATAAAGGAAGAGGATATTCACAGGCTTAAACGTACAGAAATGACAATGATTAGGTGGATGTGCAGTGCGTCCCTGCGTGCAAGGCCTGGGGGAGCTGGGTTTATGATGGAAGAGTTGAGAGGTAGGATGGGACTGGAGTGTATTGGTGTTGTGATGAGGAGAGGTAGGCTGAGGTGGTCTGGACATGTGGAGAGGATGGGGGATGATAATTGAGTGAAGAGGGTGAGAAGTGTTAATACTGGGGGAGGGGTTGGGAGGGGCAGACCGAGAAAGACATGGGACGAGGTCATTAAGTGTGACCTCAGGGTTAAGGGACTTAACAGGGAGGCTGCCAAAGATCGAGCAGCATGGAGAGCCGCCATTAAGTGAACAAGGACGACGCATGCAATAATGTTGGAGCCTTCAAAAACGAAACAAAACGATAATGTAGACTGGTTATTGCATTCTGTCAGCATTGATGATACTGGTCTAGAATGAGAGCTGTTTGCAGAATCGTTTAATCTCATGCAACTTGTAAAACAACCAACCAGAATTTCAGATATTCCTGACCATAATGCTTATCTCTCGGACCTATTACTTACAAGTAATCCAGATCAATACAGGATAGAACTACTGACACCACCTGGATCTTCCAATCACAAACTCATCAAAACCTCACTAGTTAGTTCCCCCAACCTCCCCGTTCTGAACCTGTCGGGGTGACCAGATGGCACTTTGATAGGGCAGACTGGGATGAATTTAGAAGTTATCTCGGTGATATTCCATGGCAGTCTTTCTTTTCCAGTGACATCAGTCCTACCCAGTCCCACATTAATGACTTTGAACAAGTTGGTATGGAACTGTTCATCCCATGTCAACATTTCACTAGAAGATCAGACTCCCCAAAATAGTTTGATGGCAATTGTGCTTGAGCAACAACCCAAAGGTAATCAGCATATAACTCTTACTTAATATCAAAAACACCTGAACTGCTCAGTCAATTTAAAACTGCTATTAGCCATGCAAAAGCAGCAATAAATGTCGCAAAATCAAATTTTCTTCACAACCAGGCACCCAAATTATTAAACAATCCTAATGAGAGTACAATATTCTTGTCAAATCTCAAATCTTTCAATAATAACTTTAACAAGTCATCACCCATTCCCCTACTTAAATCTCCAGATGGTAACATTACAAATGACCCCTGTGGTAAAGCGAACATCCTTGCCAATACATTTGCCAGTAATTCTACTCTACAGGAGGTTAGCCAGAATGTCCCTGTATTAGAAATTGACTCTCCAGAAATTGCTCCACTTAAGATACACACTAGATATGTGAAATACATCCTAGACAATTTACCAACTAAACAAGCTCAAGGTCCAGATGGAATTCCTCCAGCTGTTTTGAAAAAGCATCCCCCTGAACTTCCTCCTGTTACAGTTATCGTATTTCCCGGTGCATAGCGCGCTCTGGAGCATAACACGCACCCTACAGTTCAAGAGAAAAATTGGAAAAAAACTAGATCTAGGCCTAGCCTAACGAGAACATGAGGTTGCACTTCTTCCACCTACCTTACCACGATGTTTCATTGGATACTTGCTGCGCCGCTCTTAACAAGTTTATTTCTTTACAACACCACACTAATTTCAAATGTACCAGTACTCGTATTGTTTCATGCTATACGGTATCTCTGGAAAATCTGAAAACTGTATTGTAACTCTGACATCATATTCTACCATTCTCATTACTTAAAAGCAAAGGAAATTGCTCTTTCTTTCAGGATAATCATGTAACTTTGTTACAGTATTTATGATATTAAGTTAAGCAAACATATCCATTTAGGAGTACCCACTGATGTTAATAATATCCAGCTCAATCCTGCATCATCCTTGAACATGCCAGGGGTTACATTCACTTGAGACATATCTTGGAAAGATCTTATTACATCTCTTGTAAAATCCACTTCCAAAAGATTAGGTGTGCTAAACCGACTCCATACCTTCTTTACCCCTGCACAGTTGTTGACCTTATACATGGGTATTATTTGCCCCTGTCTGGAGTACAACTCTCATGTGTAGGGAGGCTCCCCACATACAGCTCTTCTCAATAGGGTGGAGTCAAAGGCTTTTCATCTCATTAACTCTGCTTCTCTTACTGGTTCCCTTCAACCTCTGTCTCTTCGACACACTGTTGCATCTTTATCTCTTTTCTGTCATTACTTCAGTGGTCACTGCTCCTCGGAACTGTCTGCCTGCATCCCTCCACCTCTACGACGGGGGCGTAGCACCCATCTAGCAACAAACTCTCACCTCTTTTCTGCCCAACTCTCTAATGCAAGAGTTAACTGTTACTCCCAGTCCTTCATTTATGCAACTGGTCAACTCTGGAACTGTCTCCCTCTGTTTGTATTTCGTACTTCCTATGGTCTCCAGTCTCTCAAATGCAGTGTGTCCAGGCATCTTGAAATGAAAAGATCTTGAATTTGGCTCTCTTTTGTATTGTTTCTGTTTTATTTTTTCTTGAAAGGAAAGGTTTGCGGGCTGCTGGCCTTTGATTCCTTCTTCCTTGCATTAAAAGAACAAAAAGAAAAAAAATCCACTGGTGTATGCCCATGAGTGGTAGTATTGCCGACACCGCAAGTTTTTTCATTTCACATAATGAACTGCCAATGTAAAGATCAAGTACACTAAATCCTTGAGTAACACGCGGTTGAGTAACACGTTTTCCTTCTAAAGTGCTCAGCATATGAGACAAGTCATGTCAACATGCAGAAAAACTCAAGCTCATGTGGGAAGTCAGCTGGCCTGGCGACGAAATTTTAAAGTCACAATGCCACTCAGGGATGAGTGAGGCTGGTCACTCTCATTTTAAATGTCAGGACCAACTTGCCTAGCCCCAGGCTCCTCTGTGGGGCGACATAGGATTGGATGATGGATGATGGATTTTTTTTTTTTTAAATGCAAGAAAGAAGGAATCAAAGGCCGAAGCCTGCAAACCATTCCTTCCAAGGAAAAAACAAAAACAATACAAAAGAGAGCCAAATCCAAGATCCGTTCATTTTGAGATGCCTGGACACATTGCGTTTGAAAGAATGGAGATCATGGGAAGAAGGAAATACAGACAGAGGGAGAGAGTTCCAGAGTTGACATGTTCCATAAACGAAGGACTGGGAATAATGGTTAACTCTTGCATTAGAGAGTTGGACAGAAAAGGGATGAGAGTTTGTTGCTAGAGGGGTGCTACGCACCCATCGTAGAGGTGGAGGGATGCAAGCAGACAGTTCAGAGGAACAGTGACCATTGAAGTAGTGATAGTAAAGAGATAAAGATGCAACAGTGCGGCGAAGGGACAGAGGTTGAAGGGAGCCAGTAAGAGGAGGAGAGTTAATGAGACAAAAACCTTTGACTGCACCCTATTGAGAAGAGCTGCATGTGGGGAGCCTCCCCACACATTATAGTTGTACTCAACACAGGAGCAAATAAAACCCATGTATAAAGTCAACAACTGTGCAGGGGTAAAGAAGGTACGGAGTCGGCTTAGCACACCTAATCTCCTGGAAACAGATTTTACAAGAGATGTAATATGATCTTTCCAAGATAAGTCCCAAGTGAATGTAACCCCAAGCATGTTCAAGGATGACGCAAGATTGAGCTGAATATTATTATTATAGTGGGTACTCCTGTGGAAGACTGTGTCGGGTTGATAGGTGTAAAAACTGAGTTTTTGATGCATTAAAAACAACAAGATTATTTTTACCCCAGTCAGAAATATGAGCCAAGTCAGACATTAAGTGTGCCATAGCTTCATCCTTTGTTTATTGAAGCAACTGCTGAGATGAACATTGCGAGAACCAAAAGGAAAGGTGAAGGGTGGAATCATCAGCATACGAGTGGATAGGGTTAGATGTACAGCTTGGAAGGTCGTTGATGAATAAAAGGAAGAGAGTTGGTGATAGTACAGAGCCCTGAGGAACACCAGTGTTGATAGATCTAGGAGAAGAATGATGGTCGTCTACAACAGTGGCTACAGAACGACCAGAAAGAAACCTAGAGATGAAGGTGCAGATAGAAGGATAGAAACCGTAGGAGGGCAGTTTGGAAATTAAAGATTTACGCCAGACTCGATCGAAAGCCTTTGAGATGTCAAGTGCTTTCGCCACAGTCCTGAAAGGAGGATGACCAGGAGTCTGAAAGGTAGGTAAGAAGATCGCCAGTGGAGCGTCCCTAACGGAACCCATACTGACGATCAGAAAGAAGGTTGTGATAGGAAAGATGCTTTAAATTTTTTCTGTTAATAATTGACTCGAAAACTTTTGAGACACAGGATGTTAAAGCAACTGGATGATAGTTAGAGGGTTGGGAATGGTCACCCTTCTTTGGGACTGGCTGAATAAGAGCAAACTTCCAGCAAGAAGGAAAGGTACAAGTTGAAAGACAACGGCGAAAGAGTTTACTTAGGCAGGGTGTAAGCACAGATGCACAGTTCTTGAGGGCAACAGGAGGGACTCCATCAGGCCCATATGCCTTATTAGTATTTAGGCCAGTGATGGCAGAAAATACATCAGCTGAAGAAATTTTAATATCAGCCATGAGGAAGTCAGAAGGGGAAAGTGACGGAGGAACAGCACCGGAATCATCTAAGGTGGAATTGGAGGAGAAAGTCTGAGTGAAGAGATCTGCTATATCAGTAGAAGAAAAAGCAACAGAGCTATCAGGGTAGAAAAGTGGAGGGAAGGATGATGAGGTAAAGTTGTTAGGAAGGTTTTTGGCAAGGTGCCAGAAGGAGCAGGAAGAATTCGAGTTTGAGAGTTGAGAGCATTTAGTACAAATGAATTTTTTTTTAGCAGAGCGAAGAACAGACTTAGCACGATTCGGGCAGAAACATAAACAAGATATGATTCAGGGGTGGGCTGGCTCTGGTACCTTTTATAGGCGATGACATCACCTAGACTTTGGGTAACCTTTCCTGGGTGAACATTTCTGTTCTATATGGGTATTTGTCTCACTACCACAGCCAGCCACCTTAGTCATGCAGCCCCAGTGGGAAAGGTCAGGTTAGGTTAAGTTAGGTTATTGAGAAAATTTTGCATGGGACACACTTTGAGCATATTTTCGAAAAAAAAAACTATGGTTAGTTTTGAAACGACTAGGCAAGCATCATTCCCAGTGGCGAGATGAATATGCATACAGAACTGATATATGCTTCCTGGGCACACTCAAGCCCGAATGGTTAGACAAAAATTTATGGGTTTCGCTATCTCAGGGGATGAATGGTACGAAAATATATGCTAAAAAAAAAAATAAAAAAAACTTTAATCCACGTGTTCTCGTAAGTTAGGGTTCAGTTCCACATTCTTCGTTCAATTTCATGCTAACCTACACATTTCAGACCAACTGGGGATACGGTTATCAATACTTTCTCGTGCCTCACTTAGTTCTTCCCTACACTGATAATGGGTTTTGCAGTTTTCAGGGGCGAAAAGGAACGAAAATGTTTGCTAAACAGACAAAAAATTACTCTTTCCTCCATGTGTTCTCATAAGTTAGCATTCAATTCCACATTCTTCGTTCAATTCTGTGCTTCCCAACACATCTCCAACTGACTCAGCATACGGTTATCAATCCTTTCTCACGCCTCACCTAGTTGTACCCCACACTCATTATGGGTTTTGCAGTTTTATGGGCGAAATGGAATAAAAATGTTTGCTAAACAGAAGAAAAAAATACTTCATCCATGTGTTCTCATGAGTTAGTGTTCAATTACACATTTTCCGTTCGATTTTGTGCTTCCAAACACGTTTCGGACCGACTGAGCATACGCCTGTAGACACTATACAGGCACTAGTATGTATCTCATAAACACAATGTACAGGATGTAGTGTCTGCTGGAGACATACACAGCTCCTCACTAGGAATGTCAATTCACATAATGTCTATCAACAATCTTGTTGTCCCAGACCATCAAGCATCCTTAACATATGATGTATCTCAAACATACTCTAAGTCCAGACGACCAAGAATTTTGTGACGTATTCAAACACGTGGAATAACCAGCCCTAGTCGGTTAGTCCACGTGAACAGGATATCTATCAGACACTATCTCACCAAACATCCTCTCCGTTTCATTTCGTTTCGTTTTTGAAGGCTCCAACATGCTTGCATGTGTCGGCCTTGGTCACCTAATGGCGGCTCTCCACGCTGCTTGATCTCTGGCAGCCTCCCTGTTCAGTCCCTTAACCCTTAAGTCACACTTAGACGATTCCGGTGCTGTTCCTCCATCACTTCCCCCCTCAGACTTCCTCATGACTGGCATTAAAATTTCTTCAGCTGATGTATTTTCTGCCATCACTGGCCTCAATATTAACAAGGCATATGGGCCTGATGGAGTCCCTCCTGTTGTCCTCAAGAACTGTGCTTCTGTGCTTACACCCTGCCTAGGTAAACTCTTTCGCCTTTGTCTCTCAACTTGTACCTTTCCTTCTTGCTGGAAGTTTGCTCTCATTCAGCCAGTCCCAAAGAAGGGTGACCATTCCCAACCCTCTAACTATCGTCCAATTGCTTTAACATCCTGTGTCTCAAAAGTTTTTGAATCAGTTCTTAACAAAAAAATTTTAAAGCATCTTTCCTGTCACAACCTTCTTTCTGATCGTCAGTATGGGTTCCGTCAGGGACGCTCCACTGGCGATCTTCTCACCTACCTTTCAGACTCCTGGTCATCCTCCTTTCGGGACTTTGGCGAAAGCTTTGCCATTGCACTTGACATCTCAAAGGCTTTCGATCGAGTCTGGCATAAATCTTTGATTTCCAAACTGCCCTCTTACTGTTTCTATCCTTCTATCTGTGCCTTCATCTCTAGCTTCCTTTCTGGTCGTTCTATAGCTGCTGTTGTAGACGGCCATCATTCTTCTCCTAGACCTATCAACAGTGGTGTTCCTCAGGGCTCTCTCCTATCACCAACTCTCTTCCTTTTATTCATCAATGACCTTCTAAGCTGTACATCTAACCCTATCCACTCATATGCTGATGATTCCACCCTTCACCTTTCCATTCGATTTCACAACGTCCATCTCAGCAGTTACTTCAGCAAACAAGGGATGAGGCTATGGCACACCTAATGTCTGACTTGGCTCATATCTCTGATTGGGGTAAAAATAATCTTGTTATTTTTAATGCATCAAAATCCCAGTTCATACACTTATCAGCCCAACAAAATCTTCCTCAGGATTACCCACTAATGTTTAATAATGTCCAGCTCAGTCCTGCATCATCCTTGAACATGCTAGGGGTTTCATTCTCTCGGGATTTGTCTTGGAAAGAACATATTACATCTCTTGTGAAATCTGCTTCCAAGAGATTAGGTGTGCTGGGCCGACTCCGAGCTTTCTTTACCCCAGCACAGATGTTGACCTTGTACACGGGTTTTATTCGCCCGTGTATGGAGCTCAACTCTCATGTGTGGGAAGGTTCCCCACATGCAGCCCTTCTCAATAGGGTGGAGTCAAAGGCTTTTCGTCTCATTAACTCTCCTCCTCTTACTGATTCCCTTCAACCTTTGTGTCTTCGCCGCACTGCTGCTTCTTTATCTCTCTTCTATCGCTACTTCAATGGTCACTGTTCCTCTGAACTGTCTGCTTGCATCCCTCCACCTCTACGACGGGCACGTAGTACCCGTCTAGCAACAAACTCTCATCCCTTTTCTGTTCAACTCTCTAATGCAAGAGTTAACCGTTACTCCCAGTCCTTCATTTATGCAACTGGTCAACTCTGGAACTGTCTCCCTCTGTCTGTATTCCCTACTTCCTATGATCTCCAATCTTTCAAGCGCAGTGTGTCCAGGCATCTCGAAATGAATGGATCTTGAATTTGGCTCTCTTTTGTATTGTTTTTACTTTTTCTTGGAAGGAACAGTATGCGGGCCCTGGCCTTTGGTTCCTTCTTCCTTGCATTTAAAAAAAAAAAAAACTTAATGACTTCGTCCCATGTCTTTCTCGGTCTACCCCTCCCCCAATATTAACACTTCTCACCCTCTGCACCCAATTATCACCCCCCATCCTCTCCACATGTCCAAACCACCTCAGCCTACCTCTCCTCATCACAACACCAATACACTCCAGTCCCATCCTACCCTTCAACTCTTCCATCGTAAACCCAGCACCCCCAGGCCTTGCACGCAGGGACGCACTGCACATCCACCTAATCATTGTCATTTCTGTACGTTTAAACCTGCGAATATCCTCTTCCTTAACTGCCCAGGTCTCACTACATACAGCATCACAACATGCTGCATACAAAGACCCCTTAGCACATAAGGAGAGTCCTCTCAATGTCAGGAGAGGCAACAGCTCCCTGAACTTCTTCTAACCACTTCTCACTCTAGCAACCGAGCTAACTTCAGCCCCACCTCCGGCACATAACATGTCTCTCAAATAAAACTCCTCCACACACTCAAGAGACTCACCTGCAAGTTCAACCCTCTCACGCCTAACAATCTCCACCTGCTCTCCCCGACACGCCGCACACATGAAATCAGCATTATCTCACAGTCTACCTCTAATACCACTACATCTCTTGTGCACCCATTTATCACAAACACTACACAAGATGGAATTACTTCCCACACCCATGTGGCAAACTGCACATGGACACTCTCCCTCTCCTCTGATTGTACCGCCACCAGCCCTAGATATAATATCAGAGAGATTCCCTTTAGATGAGAAAGGAGAGAAAGGGGCTAGAAAGAAGGACCGGCACAAGGGTCAGCTAGAAGACTTTGAGTGTCATGCTACGTTACGCTATAAATCACTGTTCGATATAACTGTACAATAAAACTCCGTAACTCAAGAGTGCTGTAACTCACTTCAATACACAAAAGGGGGGGGAAGCAAAAGATAGAGAGAAAGACCTACCTATTCACTCTAGCCGACATCTCACTATTTAATGTGCAGTGATAGCTTGAGCCATACTACGTCTTACGAATTTATTCTGGCTGTGCCTGATGATCCACAATCAACTTATCTCCTTACAAGTACCTACGACCACATTAACGAGATAGCTATCAAGTCCTTTCTCACGTCTCACTGACTTTACTCCACAATCACATGGGTTTCGTAGTTTTGGGGGACAAAAGTGAACGAAAATATTTGCTCATCTGGAGAAGAAGAAAAAAGAAAAAAAAAATACTCCCATCTGTGTGCTCCCGTAAGTTAACATTCAGTTTCACGCTCTTCGCTCTTCTTCCTGAGAGTCTGTTATATTTTTTTGGATTACTTCTGGGTGGTAAATAAATATTTCATGCGAAATCAGTTTCCCTGTTGTTTTTAGCTGTGTTCAACTGTGTCAACTCACTTGACTTGTCAGAGTTACAGCAAAAGGGCCTGTCCTAACCTAAGTGTTTAACTAATCTTGACCTAACCTAGCTTAACTATACCTAATAATTTAATTTAACCTAACCTAACCTAGCATCCTGTTGGGATGTTATGAAACGAAGACCATCTTTGAGTACATCATGACAATCATAGGTACAGCTTAAGGAACGTGATGATAAAAAGTGGGAAATTTTGCAGCAGTAAAAGGTAAATTACCACCCTGAAAATGGTCAGAAAGATACGGAAAACAAACTGCAGGAATATGAATTAAATTGGCAAGATCCTTATACTGCTATAAGTACAGCATACTTTTACTGAAAGGACAAAAAAGCATGGCATGAATTAAAGCATTATCAGAACTATTCGGAAGGTCTGAGAGAAGATAAAGATTGTGCCTAGGAGGCGATGCGAACCTGGCAGTAGTGAAAGTTTATATGTTCTGAAGCTGACTGAGAAGCTTATAGGGATTATGTGGAGCATCAGAGAAAGAAAACTCTCACTTTACCCCCTTCTTACCACCTTACCCCAAGTAAATTACCCCCACTTATACGCACCATCAGGTAAAACAGAGAAAGAAATATAACTACTGTGCTGTAATTAAGAACATCAGAGGTAGTAAAAAATAGCATAAACAAAACAAAAGTGCGGCTGGATACCCATTGGTTGTTGATATGTAGCTTCTCGGCACTCTCCTCCCTCCCCCCCGCCGATCCATAACGTTGTCAAAGTTTCACCTTCTCCCCTATCATGTGGACATCGGCAGAGACGTTGGGCTGTGTGGTTAGACGAAAATTTCTGGTTCTAGCAGTTTTGGGAGACGAAGTGGAACGAAAATGTTTGCTAACCAGAAGATTACTCTATCATCCATGTTTTCTCATGAGTTAGTGTTCAGTTTCACATACTTCGTTCGATATTGTGCTTCCCAACACATTTTGGACTGACTAAGCATATGGCTAAACTGCTCAGTCAGTCCGAAATGTGTTGCAAAAAGCGACATCGAAAGAAGAATGTGAAACTGAACACTAATTCACGAGAACACATGAATGAAAGAGTAACCTTTATCTGGTCAGAAAACATTTTTGTTCCATTAAAAAAAAAAAAAAAAAATAGTTTTATGCCTGGTATCCCCGAAGGGCTAAGGCGTTGCCCCTGGGTAGAGGACTTTGGACTGGAGCGTGTAGCATTTTATGACCGGATGCCCTTCCTGATGTCTACCAATGACCCTTGGGTGGATTCGATCCTCCGACCCTACGGCCAAAGCGGAGCGCTCCAACCCACTGAGCACGGCTGTTCCATTTCCCCCCCTAAAACTGCCAGACCCATAAATTTTCATTTAACCATACAGCCTAACGTCTCCTCTGAAGGCCACATGAACCGAGAGAAGGCGAAATATGACAACAATATTGGGAGTGGGGGTGGAGGGGATAGTGCTGGGGTGCTACGTATCAACAACACAAAGGTACCCAGCCCAACATTTGTTTTGTGAACGCTATTTTTAATGCCACTGATGTTCTTAATACAATAGTTACTTTCTTTCATTCTTTCCTGTTCCTTCTGCCTATGGTTGACTCTACACTGAGTGACAAGCCGAATGGTTTTCTGTACACAAGGAAACCATTTACTACAATGGGTGGTAACCATAAAACCAAATTAAGGCGCCTGGTGGCTTGGTGAGTAATTGCAGCGCTCTAATCGGATTGAGCCGGTGAAGGTTCACATCCAAGGGGTTGTTAGGATTATTGCTCACGTAATGCCACTAAGGTCACTCTCATCTTAAATGTCAGGACCAACTTGCTTAGCCCCAGGCTCCTACACTTCTCATGAGGCAACATAGGATTGGATGATGGATGAATGGATATATCTCTTTCAATGTTTTACCTGATGGTGGGTATAAGTGGGGGCAATTTACATGGGGTAAGGTGGTAAGTAAGGGTAAGAGTGAGGCTTTTGGAAAGTTGCCAGAACACATTGTACCATTATACCTGCAAACATATTGTCTGAGTGGCACAGATTTCAGTACCACGGTCCTTGTCCAGTCCCTACTGTCTGCAGTGCTCAAGGACTGAGCGTATATTCATTCATTCATCATTCATCATACAGTCCTACGTTGCCCCGTAAGGGGCATCATCATCGTCATCATCCAGCCTTGTTTCCTCCCCCCTCCCCCCATAAAGTACACTTTTCCAAACATCCACTTCATTAAAAATCTATTGAGTCTGTATCTAATCTGCTGTCATTTAAAAAAAAACAAAAAAAAAAACAGTAAGTCAGGAAGCAGAATAATTAAATAAAAAATACCTTACCAATTTCAATTAGTTGACAAAAAAGACTTACCTGTCACTACTGGGTGGTGCTGCAGGTGGTGTGGCTGAATGGGCTTCTGGTGTGAGGACAAGTCTGTTGCTGAAGGTTGGGGTGGCTTGTGTGGTGGTGGTGGTGGTGGTGGTGGTGGTGGTGGTGGTGGTGGTGGTGATAGCAGGGATTACATTATGTACTGATGCTGACAGTGGTTCTATCTTCCCCTTTCTACTCAAACCTGTGGCTGTAGCTGTTATGGAAGACTCTTCTTTACTCCCAACTTTTTCTCTTTTCTTCTCAAATGTTTCGAGAGAATCCGAACACAGTCTTTTAGCAGGAGGAACATCACTGTCATACGAAGAGTCACCCTCACTGCTCTCTGCCTCTCGTTTCTTGCTGAGATGATGGGTACTGTCTATTGTGTCCCTCAGCTGGGAATGTCTGTCTTCTCTCTCATCTCTGTCATCCTCATCCTCCATGTCTTCTTCCTCATCAAAATCTTCATCTTCACTGTCCTCCTCCCTGGTGACCTAGAAAAAGTTGATTAAATACTATACAGCTTTACAAAAAAGTTAGTTTTTGTTATATCAGTTTTCTTTATTCTCTTTGCCTATTACATCTGCAATACAACAAAAAACAATTGCCTATTAATGTTCCACTGCTACCAAGAATGCTCTTCTGCCACCACTGCCAACAGCCTGAGAGTCTACTGCAGAACAAAGGTATCTCCTATCTCTCTCCAATCTGTCCTATAGATTGTTAACATGTTCCATCCAATCCCAACAAATCTCTAAATCCCATCTTGCTATCTTCATTTCCATCTTCCTCTTCCTTTGGCTGTAACATCAGCTGACCAGGGCAGTACTCCTGAGGGGGATGGAAAGTTGGTAACAGAGCTGGAGCTCTCATTTCACCAGAACTCAGGACTAGTTTTGGACTACCCCCTGTAATTTACTGAACCTCTTCAGTATTTCAGAATCATAAGAGTAGGTAGGCATACTCTCCTAAACATTATTCTCTAACTGTTTACACCAAACTACATGCACACACACCATACTAACTTCTACAAAATCAGAAAAATGGCTTCTCAACACTCAAACTCAGAGTCTGGGAGTAAGGGAAGGGAGGGTGGGGCATATTTCCCCCATTATTTGCCCCTCTCCTGGTGACAACAAAACAAGATACTGTATATGGAACCACTGTCTGACTCACTCTCAATTCACTTCTGCAACATTACAGTACTAGCCTTGCTTTTAATTTTCTCTGTTGAACACCACCTCTTTTCCTCTAAACATCACCTTCCCTTCCTCACTGAGACTCAGCGACTGAGAACAAACCATTCCCTGTATCCTCCTCCTTCTCAATACTTATTTGTTATTTCAAAACCAAAGAGGATTGTTGTGTTTATGTATGCGACGTTTTCCTCAGGTGTTCCTGAACTTGAATCCTCTGAATTTTCTACACTCTGGCTGTAGCCATCATGTCATTCTCTGATTACATATACCTGTGCTGTGTACGTATCCTGTAGTTCGACCAATGAGGAAAAATTCTTTGAATAACTTACTTATAAGGAACAATCCACATCTTTTCATCCTCAATGACAAAGCAGCTTAAACAGCACCCCACCCAACTCCCTGATTACAGTAAAAGTCCTCCACTCCAACCACCAATAATCCGAAAATCCCAATACAGTAATCTGAATTTTTCAAGGCGAAATTTTTAAATTTTTCTGGAATTTATCTACGGATTTATCTGGCCTGGACTTGCTCTTGGACTTGGACATTGCTGCCTCCAACTATTCATCTACAATCCCATGTATTTCTGGTGAGTTAAACAATAACCCATTTCATTTTAAGTGTTTATTTAATGATCATGTACATTTACGATCACTAATTTCTGCTCAGGGGTGTCCCCTTCATACCCCGATATATCCACAGAGAACTTAAGGGGGGGACGAAATGAGTTCCACCCACATCTACCTCAGCTCCCAACCCTCTCCTATACCCCTACCAAACCCAACCCCCTACTTGTCTTTCTTAACTGGCAGTTACATCTCAAGTTAACCTCATATTTTACACTCAGAGTCGCATTAGTAATGCACAAACAAAAAACACTTGGATATGTAAAAAGTCTACCTATATATTGCCAAATGCATTAATCCCCTAAGGTGTGGCCACAAACAAATCGTCTCTATGTCGCCCTGTCCCCTGTGATTTCAATGCCCTGCTCCCAGCTCACACATCCCTCTCTTATATATCTCTCCACTCCACCCCTCCATCTCATCCTTGGCCTCCCCTTCCCTCTCCCTCCCTCCACCTCACTCACATACACTTTCCTTGCCAGTCTCTCACTCTCCATCCTCTCCACACAGCCAAACCATCTCACTGTGTTTCTCCTAACGCTTCCTATCAGATCTACATCCACACCACAACACTCCTTCACTTCCCCATTTGTCAGTTTGTCCCTCCATATGACTCCACATGCTCCTCTCAAATAACTCATTTCCACTGCTCTCACTCTTGACTTCTGTTCCTGCAACAAGGTCCAACTTCACTTCCATACATTACAGTTGTTAGAGTTGGTATCACAAAACTGTCATGTAGTAACTTTTTCACTTCCATGCTCACTTTCCTGTTTCTTATCACTGCTCACAAGGAACCAGCAACCTTTCTTCCTTGTTGTACCCTTTCAAGCACTTCACCCTCTAAACTTCCGTCCTTACTCATCACACTACCCAAGTACTTAAATGCGCTCACATTTTCCATTTCCTCCTCACCCAACCTAACTGTACATTCACTGACTTTACTTCTCTCAAAGACCATAACTTTACTCTTCCATACATTCACCAATAAATTCCATTTCTTACATACTCTCCCAAACTCATCCACCAAGCCCTGAAGCTCCCCTTTGTCTTAACAACACAATATCATCTGCAAACAACACTACAGGGAGTTTCCAAACACTGCCCTCTCTCATTAGGGCCACTCCAACATCCACTGCCCTACCTTGTATCTCTTTTATAATCCCATCCATATACAGATTAAACAACCATGGAGACATGACACACCCCTGCTTCAATCCAACCTTCCAATAGAAAAATTCACTCAGTTCACTATCCACACGCACTGCAGCTTTAGCACCCTCATACATACTCTTCACAGCATTTAACAACTTCCCCTCTACTCCATATTTTCTTAATACTTTCCACAATACTTGTCTATCCACCCTGTCATATGCTTTCTCCAAATCATGAAGGCTGCATACAACTTCTTTCCCTTCTCTAGAAAATTTTCCACTAAAGATCTATCTATTCTATCTATCTATTGCCAGACGCCTCAATCCCGAACGGGGTGGCCACAGACAAATCGCCTCCATGTCACTCTGTCCCCTGCCATTTCACTACCACGCTCCCAACTCACACCCCCCTCTCTTATATACCTCTCCACTCCATCCCTCCATCTCATCCTCGGCCTCGCCCTCCCTCTTGCCCCCTCCACCTCACTCACTTACACTCTCCTCGTCAATCTTTCACTCTCCACATGCCCAAACCACCTTAACGTGTTTCTCCTAACGCTTCCCATCACGTCCTCAACCACACTACAATGCTCCTTCACTTCCTCTTTTGTTAGTCTGTCTCTCCATGTGACTCCACATGCTCCTCTCAAATAACTCATTTCCACTGCTCTCACTCTTGACTTCTGTCCTTCCAACAGGGTCCAAGCTTCACTTCCATATGTCAGAGTTGGTATCACAATACTGTCATGTAACAACTTTTTCACTTCCATGCTCACTTCCCTGTTTCTTATCACTGCATTCAACGATCCAGCAACCTTCCTTCCCTGCTGCACCCTTTCGAGCACTTCACCCTCCAGACTTCCATCCTTACTCATCACACTGCCCAAGTTCTTAAATTCACTCACATTCTCCATATCCCTCCCATCCAATCTCACTGTACACTCACTGGCTTCACTTCTCTCGAAGACCATCACTTTACTCTTCCCCACATTCACCTTTAGATTCCGTTTCTTACACACTCTCCCAAACTCATCTACCAAGCCTTGCAGCTGCCCTTCATCTTCACTCAACAACACAGTATCATCTGCAAACAACAGTACAGGGAGTTTCCAAACACTGCCCTCTCTCACTAGGGCCGCTCAAACATCCACTGCCCGACCTTGTATCTCTTTTATAACCCCATCCATATACAGATTGAACAACCATGGAGACATGACACATCCTTGTTTCAATGCAACCTTCAAATGGAAAGATTCACTCAGTTTGCCATCCACACGCACTGCAGCCTTAGCAACCTCTTACATACTCTTCACTGCCTTCAACAACTTCCCATCCACTCCATATATTCTTAATACCTTCCACAAACCTTGTCTATCCACCCTGACATATGCTTTCTCCAGATCCATGAAGGCCGCATACAACTTCCTGCCCTTCTCTAGAAACTTTTCCACTAAGGATCTAAGAATGAATATCTGGTCTACACACCCTCTTCCCTTCTTAAAACCTCCTTGTTCTTCTCCAACTAATTCCTCAGTAATTCCCCTAACTCTGTCAATAAGTATCCTACCATATATTTTTCCTATTACACTGAGAAGGCAAATGCCCCTATGATTACCACACACTGCTTTTTCCCCTTTTCCTTTGTACAGAGGAATAATTATACCTGACTTCCAATCCTCCGGGACTCTACCCTCCTCCCAAGCCAATCTGCACACCTTCCACATCCATTCTATTACTATCGCACCCCCATGCTTCAGCATTTCACCACACACTCCATCAATTCCTGGGGCTTTCCCCATTTTAACTTTCTTCATTACTTCCACCACTTCCATCCTGGTGATTTCTTCCTCTCTTCTCACAACCCTCCTTCTCCCTGCCATTCCCCAGCCACTTATACTTGCAATACTTTCATTCTCTATGTTCAACAGTTCATTAAAGTGTTCTCTCCGTCTGTTTACTTTTTCTCCCTTCTCCACTAGTAATCTACCATTTTTATCTTTCACACCCCCACTGACTTCATTAGCACCCTGTCTAGCTCTCTTTACCTCCTTCCAGAACATTTTCTTACATTCCCTCCACTCTGCACTCAAATTCCTTCCAAATTCCTCATCCACTCTCTTCTTACTCTCTCTTACTAATCTTTTCACCTCTCTCCTCCTCACTACATATAACTCTCTCGTCCGTCTCTCAGCTTCTTCGTTGCCCCTGTTCCTCATCCACTCATTATATGCTTTCTTCTTTTGTGCCACAGCCTCTCTCACTTCTTCAGTCCACCATGCTGATCCCTGAACCCCCTTTCGTCTTCTCTTCACCCCACACACCACCTCACATGCTGCACAGATTTCTTCTGTGAATACCTTGCACACACCCTCCATGTCCCCCATCTGCTCCAATCTATATTTACCCAATCGCTCCTCCACTTCCCTTCTATATTCAGCCTTTATTCCATCCTCTTGTAACTTTTCTACCCTCCTTGTAACACATACTTCCTCCTGTCTTTCCCTTCTCCTCTTCCTCCATCTTGTTTGGATTCTGATTCTGGCCACCACCAAGTGGTGGTCAGAAAGTCCACTCCACCAACCTCTATATACTCTTGCATCCATTATACATCTTCTCATCCTTTCATCCACACACACATAGTCAATCATTGCCTTCCGTTCATTCATTCCCCCGTCCTCTCTTCTCACCACTCGCCATGTATACCTATGGATCATTTTGTGCCTGAAGAGGGTATTAGCTACCACCAACCCCCTCCCAGCACAAATGTCCACTAAAGCACTGCCATTCTCATCCATCTCTGCAGGCACACCCCACTCACCAACCACTCCATCCACCTTCTCGTTCCCTACTTTTCCATTCATATCTCCAATCAGAAACTCTCTCTCATTCCTTTCAAACTTTTCCAAGCAGGCTTCCACATTTGTCCAAAACTCTTCTCTCACTCTACTAACACGATCTTGCGTTGGCGCATACACGCACACAATTGCCCACATTTGTAGTCCAAGTTTCACTCTTACCCACACAATCCTTGACCCAACTGATCCATACTCTCTTACATTCTCCTTCCACCTGTTGCTCACAACAATACACACTCCCTCTTTCGCCCTCTCATTCTCACCCACTCCCGCGCATGTACCCCATCCATATTCCCATTCTCTCACACTCTCACCTCGCCATTTAGTTTCAGTTATTCCACATATATCCACTTTCGCACTCTCAAGCACCTAGATCTAAGAATGAATATCTGATCTACATAACCTCATCTCTTCTTAAAACCCCCCTGTTCTTCTCCAACTAATTCTTCTGCTACTTCCCTACCTCTGTCAATAAGTATCCTATCATATACTTTTCCTATTACACTAAGAAGACATATGCCCCATGATTACCACATACTTCTTTTTATCCTTTTCCTTTGAACAAGGGAATAATTATACCTGTAAAAAGTATAAGACAATGAACATGCTGCAGCAAGAAATTAATGCAATATAAAGTTGACAGTAAACAAAACCGTTAACAACAGAACTCCCAGGCCTCATTCATTGGCTGCTTGCAAGCCATTGCGTGCATGCATGTCTGTGTCTGGGTGTGTCTATGCCTGTGTGTTTCAGTGTGTGTTCTTACCTAATTGTATCTTTACAGGAATGAGTCAAGCTCGTACTGTCCCATGTATTAAACCATTTTTATCATCTAACTATCTATCTATCTAAAGCCAGATGCCTCAATCCCATAAGGGGTGGCCACAAACAAATCGCCTCCATGTCACCCTGTCCCCCGCCATTTCATTGCCCTACTCCCAGCTCACACACCCCTCTCTCACATACCTCTCCACTTCATCCCTCCATCTCATCCTTGGCATCCCCCTGCCTCTCCCCCCTCATACATATCCTTAAATTTGTGAATAGTTTTGGCACACAGTAATCTTCCCACTATCCGACGTAATAGAGCCAAAGGCATGACCGGAAAGTGGTCTTGTCCGGATAGTCGCCCTGAAGCTCCAGCACTGGTCATTCATGACCATAACCTAACCTAACCTAACCTAAATCAGAAAACCACCTACCTACCTCCCTACCAGACATACATAGTACTTATTTAAGTCCCCTTTCACATAAATGATGCACACAAAGCATAAATTAATTGAATTTCAACCAAAAAATGATGATTTAGAGGTGAGTAAGGCATAGGTGCTCACAACTTGCCAGCAAGTGTAAGTAAGTATCGGACATGGAAATCAATATGAAAATCACCCTTTCTCACACCGTATGCATTAAATAATGGACACAAAGCATGAATTCATTGAATTTTAACACAAAAATGATGAATTTGAGGTAAGTAAGGCACAGGTGTTCACGAGTTGGCAGCTTATGTAAGTAAGTATCGGACGTGGCAATCACTATGAAATTCATCATTTCTCACATCTTATGCACTAAAATATGGGATACAAAGCATCAAATAAGTAAACTGTTACCAGAAAAATGATTAAGGGTTAGGTATGGCAAAGGTGTTCACTGTTCACCAACAGCACCGGTCATTCTTGATCTTAACCTAACCTAACCTAAATCAGAAAACCACCTACCTACCTCCCTACCGGACATGCATAGCACTTAAGACCCCATTCACATAAATAATGGATACAAAGCATGAATTAATCGAATTTTAACCAAAAAATGATGATTTTGAGGTAAGTAAGACATAGGTGTTCATGAGCTGGCAACTTAGTGTAAGTATTGGACGTGGCAATCACTATGAAAATCATCATTTCTCACAACTTATGCACTAAAATATGGGATACAAAGCATCAAATAAATAAACTGTTACCAGAAAAATGATGATTAAGAGTTAGGTATGGCAAAGGTGTTCACTGTTCACCAACAGCACCAGTCATTCTTGATCCTAACCTAACCTTACCTAAATCAGAAAACCACCTACCTACCTCCCTACCGGAGATGCATAGCACTTAAGACCCCATTCACATAAGTAATGGGCACAAAGCATGAATTAATCGAATTTTAACCAAAAAATGATTTTGAGGTGAGTAAGGCATAGGTGATCGCCAGTTGACTACATAATGAACGTAAGGAAGAGACATGATTATTACTGAGAAAATCACCTTTTTCACAGCCTATGCACTCAAACATGGGACACAAAGCATGAAGTAAATAAAATGTAACCAGAAAAATTATGATTTAGAGGCGAGTAGGGCAAATTATGTTCACCAACAGCACCGTTTATTCTTGACCCTAACCTAACCTAATCTAAATCAGAAAACCACCTACAGTACAGGTGGTAGTACTAAGCAGCGAGAATGAGAGCGATTGTTGGTTTGTTGGTAGTCAAGCGTGAGGCGGGAAAACACCAGAGACATCTTGCAGTAAACAGGAACACTTTAAAAACCGAGCTTTACGTATTTTTTCTTTATTTTCTTATATTTTAAAATTTCCGAAGACTGTCGTAACCTCGATTTGACGTTAAGTCGATACCAATGTAACCCGGGACCTTACTGTACCTACCTCCCTACTGGACATGCATAGCACTTATTTAAAACCCCATTCACATAAATAATGGGCACAAAGCATGAATTAATCAAATTTTAGCCAAAAAATTATGATTTTGAGGTAAGTAAGGCATAGGTGTTCGCCAGTTGACTACATAATGAACATAACGAAGAGACATGATTATTACTGAGAAAATCACCTTTTCACAGCCTATGCACTCAAATATGGGACACAAAGCATGAAGTAAATAAAATGTAACCAGAGAATGAGGATTTGGAAGTGATTATGGAAAATATTTAGCAGTTGACAGTGTACTTACATGTCCATGATGGTTGTTAATGAATATTACCTCCACCTCTAAGGTTTTTACAGTGGTCATAAATGCTCTTCAAGCATGTCCAGTAATCCAGTGTTTAATCCTCAGCACTGTGAATTACGATTGTTTAAACAAGAACGAAAATACCGGAAACGATCTGACAACTGGTCACTTTTCACGGGAGTTCAGAGACAACTAGCAGGAGGGGAGAGCGCGGGAAGGGAGCTGGTCGGTGCACGCGGGAAATTCAAACTGATGCAGTAAAAAAAAATCAATTTTTTGTTTTTTGTTTTTTGCAATTTTAGGCTTTCGACCATCAGGCTACGATGTCCGAACATCGAGGTAACCGGATAGTGGTCGTCCGGAAAGTAGAGATTACTGTATTTCATTCGGTAATGCATTCCACTAATCAACTGCCCTATTTGGGAAACTGAATTTCCTTGCATCTTTATTGTCTCACTTTTTATGTAGTTTTTTGTGGTGTCATCTTGCTGATGCTTCCCCATAGGCTATGATATATATTCAATTATGTCTATTTTCTCTTTCCCTGATATGCATTTATATTGCATAATCATGTCTCCTCTTTTCCTTCTGTCCTTTAGTGTTGGCAGATTCAATTTTTCTAGTCTTCCTTCGTAACTTAGATCCCTTAAGCTTGGTTCCCATCTTGTATCTGCCCTTTGTGCTTTTTCAATCTTATCTATGTATTTTTGGAGATGAGGATTCCAGACTACTGATGAAAACTCCAGAATTGTCTGATGAATAATAATGTCATCTTTCTCAGCATGGGGGGAGGCATATGTACCTATAAGTGATGATATCTGGGGTTGGTGGCGGTACAATCAGAGGAGGGGGAGAGTGGCCATGTGCAGTTTGCCACATGGGTGTGGGAAGTAATTCCATCTTGTGCAGTGTTTGTGATAAGTGGGTGCACAAGAGATGTAGTGGTATTAGAGGTAGACTGCGAGATAATGCTGATTTCATGTGTGCGGTGTGTCGGGGAGAGCAGGCGGAGATTGTTAGGCATGAGAGGGTTGAACTTGCAGGTGAGTCTCTTGAGTGTGTGGAGGAGTTTTGTTATTTGGGAGACATGTTATGTGCCGGAGGTGGGGCTGGAGTTAGCTCGGTTGCTAGAGTGAGAAGTGGTTGGAAGAAGTTCAGGGAGCTGTTGCCTCTCCTGACATTGAGAGGACTCTCCTTACGTGCTAAGGGGTCTTTGTATGCAGCATGTGTTAGGAGTGTGATGCTGTATGGTAGTGAGACCTGGGCAGTAAAGGAAGAAGATATTCGCAGGTTTAAACGTACAGAAATGACAATGATTAGGTGGATGTGCAGTGCGTCCCTGCGTGCAAGGCCTGGGGGGGCTGGGTTTACGATGGAAGAGTTGAGAGGTAGGATGGGACTGGAGTGTATTGGTGCTGTGATGAGGAGAGGTAGGCTGAGGTGGTTTGGACATGTGGAGAGGATGGGGGATGATAATTGGGTACAGAGGGTGAGAAGTGTTAATATTGGGGGAGGGGTTGGGAGGGGTAGACCGAGAAAGACATGGGACGAGGTCATTAAATGTGACTTAAGGGTTAAGGGACTGAATAGGGAGGCTGCCAGAGATTGAGCAGCGTGGAGAGCCGCCATTAGGTGACCAAGGCCGACACATGCAAGCATGTTGGAGCCTTCAAAAACGAAAACGAAAACGAAAACGAAAACGAATGCTATTCTCATATTAACAAGCAATGTATACATGTTACGTACATTCCCGCTGATGTGGTCATCTGGAGATAGCCTGTTATTCATAATCACTCCTAGGTCCTTCTCCCTTTCTGATATGAGTAGAGCTGATCTTCCTAACTTATAATCCCAATCTGGTCTTTTCTCACTTTTACCAAACTTAATCACATGACACTTGTCCACATTAAATTCCATTTGCCATTTATATTTCCATTGCTCCGGTGAAGCCTGGGGATCCTCCAAAGAAACGTCGTCTGTGGCACTTTGGAGCTGCAGATTGGGAGGCCCTCAGGCAGTACTTCTTTGATTTTCCCTGGAATGATTATTGCTTCCATGGCCGGAAGCCATCTGCGTGTGCCTTACGCATTACGGAGGTTATTCTCTCGGGCATGGAAGCATACAATCCTTTCTCATATCCTTTGTCTAATGCAAAAAAGTCTTGGTTTAATCACACTAGTTCTAATGCTGTCCGCAACAAGGAGAGGGCCTACAAAAGGTACCAGAGCCAACCCACCCCTGAATCACATCTTTCGTATGTTTCTGCCCGGAATCGTGCTAAGTCTGTTCTTCGTTCTGCCAAAAATAATTTCATCCGCATTAAATGTTCCCAACTCTCCAACTCAAATTCTTCACGCTCCTTCTGGCACCTTGCCAAAAACCGTTCTAACAACTTTATCTCATCATCCTTCCCTCCACTTTTCTACTCTGATGGCTCTGTAGCTATTTCTTCTACTGATAAAGCAGATCTCTTTCCTCAGACTTTCTCATCCAATTCCACCTTAGACAATTCCGATGCTGTTCCTCCATCACTTCCCCCCTCTGACTTCCACATGGCTGACATTAAAATTTCTTCAGCTGATGTATTTTCAGCCATCACTGGCCTCAATACTAACAAGGCTTATGGTCCTGATGGAGTCCCTCCAGTTGTCCTCAAGAACTGTGCCTCTGTGCTTACACCCTGCCTACGTAAACTCTTTCGCCTTTGTCTATCAACTTCTTGCTGGAAGTTTGCTCTCATTCAGCCAGTCCCAAAGAAGGGTGACAATTCCCAACCCTCTAACTATCGTCCAAATGCTTTAACATCCTGTGTCTCGAAAGTGTTTGAGTCTATTCTTAACAGAAAAATTTTAAAGCAACTTTCGTATCACAACCTTCTTTCTGACTGTCAGTATGGTTTCTGTCAGGGATGCTCCACTGGCGATCTTCTCACATCTTTCAGACTTTCGGGACTTTGGTGAAAGCTTTGCCATTGCACTTGACATCTCAAAGGCTTTTGATCAAGTCTGGCATAAATATTTAATTTCTAAACTGCCCTCTTACAGTTTCTATCCTTCTATCTGTGCCTTCATTTCTAGCTTCCTTTCTGGTCGTTCTATAGCCGCTGTTGTAGACGGCCACCGTTCTTCTCCTAGATCTATTAACAGTGGTGTTCCTCAGGGTTCCGTCCTATCACCAACTCTCTTCCTTTTATTCATCAATGACCTTCTAAGCTGTACATCTAACCCTATCCACTCATACACTGATGATTCCACCCTTCACCTTTCCATTCGGTTCCCGCAACGCTCATCTCAGCAGTTACTTCAACAAACAAGGGATGAGGCTATGGCACACCTAATGTCAGACTTGGCTCGTATCTCTGACTGAGGTAAAAATAATCTTGTTGTTTTTAATGCATCAGAGACTCAGTTCTTGCACCTATCAACCAGACAAAACCTTCCACAGGAGTACCCGCTGATGTTTAATAATGTCCAGCTCGTTCCTTTATTATCCTTGAACATGCTTGGGGTTTCATTCACTCGGGATTTATCTTGGAAAGAACATATTACATCTCTTGTGAAATCTGCTTCCAAGAGATTAGGTGTGCTAAGCCGACTCCGAACCTTCTTTACCCCTACACAGATGTTAACTTTACACACGGGTTTTATTCGCCCGTCTGGAGTACAACTCTCATGTGTGGGAAGGATCCCCCACATACAGCCCTTTTCAATAGAGTGGAGTCAAAGGCTTTTCGTCTCATTAACTCTCCTCCTCTTACTAGCTCCCTTCAACCTCTGTCTCTTCGCCGCACTGTTGCATCTTTATCTCTTTTCTATCGCTACTTCAATGGCCACTGCTCCTCTGAACTGTCTACTTGCATCCCTCCACATCTACAACGGGCACGTAGTACCCGTCTAGCAACAACCTCTCATCCCTTTTCTGTCCAACTCTCTAATGCAAGAGTTAACCGTTACTCCCAGTCCTTCATTTATGCAACTGGTCAACTCTGGAACTGTCTTCCTCTGTCTGTATTTCCTACTTCCTATAATCTCCAGTCTTTCAAACGCAGTGTGTCCAGGCATCTCAAAATGAACGGATCTTGAATGTGGCTCTCTTTTGTGTTGTTTTTGTTTATTCTTGGAAGGAACAGTTTTTGCAGGCCCATGGCCTTTGGTTCCTTGTTCCTTGCATTAAAAAAAAAAAAAATGGCCTTTGGTTCCTTCTTCCTTGCATTAGAAAAAAAAAAAACATTAAGTTTATTTTATTCCTCTTGCAGCTCTTTGCAAGGATCTGTGTTAGTAATTTTCCTTTGTTTTTTTGCATTATCTACAATCTATTGCCAGATGCCATAATCCCATAATGAGTTATTTATTTTACAGGGAGGGGCACTAACCCTCCACCAACCCACTTGTTGACACGCAGGGAGCACGTTTGGTTTGGTTATATGGTTACGACCCAGCACTGTAAATGGTTTCTTGGCTTACAGGAAACCATTTGGCTTGTCACTCAATGTAAAGCCACCTGTAAAGGAAAGAAAAGCAATAAGAATTGACAGGAGCGATGGAAGAAATAGGAAGAGGGGAGGGCAGGCACAGAAAAAGAATGATAAAGGCTAAGGAAGAAGTAGGCAGCACTACATCTGCAAACATATTTAGATAGCTTCCACTTCCAATGCTACTGTCTATGTCATTTATATATACTAAAAACATAACTGGAGCTAGCACTGAGTCCTGTGGAACTCCACTAGTCACTTCCATCCATGATGAGTAATTTCCCCTTAATACTATTCTCATTTCCCTTTTTCTAAGAAAATCCTGCATCCAACAGTACAGATTGCCTTGGATACCTCCTTGATGGTACAGTTTCCATAAAAGTCTTTGGTGCAGTACTCTGTCAAATGCTTTCTTGAAATCTAAATACTGTCCATCCCTCTTTTTCATTTCTGTAATGTTTCTGTAACTCTATCATAGTAGCTTAACAGATTAGTAACACATGATTTTCTCTTTCTAAAACAGAACTGTGTATCTGTTATCATACTGAGCTCTTCTAGATGTCTTACCCAAACTTTTTTTATCAGCTTCTCTAGTATCTTACAACACTGGTCAGTGATACTGGTTGGTAGTTGAGTGGATTATGTCTATTCCCATTCTTGAACAGGGGAACAATGTTTGCTTTCTTCCAAATATCAGGTAGTTTACCTTGAACTAAGGATTCCATGAATATTAAATACAATGGTCAGCTTAACTCTTCTGCACATTCATGTAGCACCCGACCTGAAATTTCATCAGGACCATTTGCTTTTCCTTTGTATGATTTACTTAACTCTTCCTGTACTTCTTTTTCTTAAATTTGTATACCTGGTAATACGTGTGGGCATTCATGAACCATATCATCTCTCTCAAAATTACTTTCTTTTGTAAAAACTAATTGGAAGTTTTTATTTAGTGCTTCACAAATATCTTTCCCTTGTGTATAAATGGACCCCTCCTCCGTAACGGATTGTATTTTATCCTCAACTTTGTTTTGCTTCGGATGTGCAGTAGCTGTAAAAAAGCTTAGGTTGATATCCACTTTTATTTATAATGTCTTCTTCAAACTGTCTCCGAGCCTCCCTCCTTATCTTTGGATAATAATTTCTTGCCTGGTTATAGTTGTTACATGCTCTCACATTAATGTGTCTTCTGTATCTATTCCACAGCAAGTCTTTTTTCTTTTGATTTTTTACATTCTGTATTAACCCCTAGGCTGCTGAGAGCTCTACATCATGCCCTGGTGCTGCTATTTTCCGTTAACATTCGTTAAGAGCCTTCCGAGAGGTTTGCAGCAGCCGTTGACCGATCCTTCTCAGATACCTGCAGCAGCCAGGGGTTAAACAATTTCTTTATTTTCATTTCCGTTGCTTTGTGCTGGGGGACGTAATTTTGAACTCCTATTTCACAAAGATCACAGAGTTTTCTATATGCTGGCATAATATTTAAATCTTGTCCTCTAAGTTCCTTTTCCCAATCTATTTCTAAGAAGTACTTCTTCAGGTTTAGACTCTTTATGTAACTCTCATTTCTGGTAACATCATTTGCAATCCTGAAGTTACAATTTAATACTGCATGGTCACTTTTGCCAAATGGGGGGTGATATATTATATTGTCAATTTCATTTTCTTTCCTGGTAAATATTAGATCTGGTACTGATGGATCAAGTCGTCTTTTACTGGTGTTTTCCTTTACATGCTGTGTTAGGAAAACTCCTGCACAAGATCTAGGGGCTTTTAATCCCGACAGCTTTCATGGCTTTTCACATCTAGAGTATTCCAATTTATACAGTACACCCCCCTAGTATGCACCTATATGGGCAGCAGAGGTGCTCGTGTACTAGGAATACATAAACTAATGAGAAAATGAACTTATGGGTGGCACCCCCCCCCTCTATCAGTGCCCTTTTTGACCCGTTTGAGGGAAAATATCTAAGACATATACAGTACAGTACAGTAGGATCTCACCAATAACTTCTAATTGGTGCCAGAAAATAATAAGTTTAGTTGTTAAACTGTCACGAGTAAAATAATACTCATCTTAAATGAGTTAATAAGGTGTTTGGTGTGATAATTGTTTCGAGGCTTGTGCATAAAGGGTACTGCGTATCCCCTAACCCCTCGCTGGCCTCATCCCCACTTCTGCCTGTCGTGCCAGGGTCACCTACTTCCGTCAACAGATCATCAAACCCCACAAAGTCAGACTCTTCAGGAATGTCCCCAGTGTCATCAATGTCATCTACTCTACCCCTCTCTGTTGTTCTTCCTCGGCTGATCGGTGTTGTGAAAGAAAGCGAATGATGAGTGACTGATGGCGGACATTCACTCAGTCGTGATAGTGTTTCTGGCATTTTCTTGAAATCTGATTTACAAGTCCAGTCATTAGTCATTTATTCTGATGGCTGCTCTCTCTCCATCTCAACAGACTTGATTTGTGGCAGGAGTGCCGACCACGCTAGTTTAATGGTTGCCAAAGTTGTATTATTCCATGCTTTGATGAAATTTACGGCATGCTGAGTGTTATATTTCTTTCAGAATACAGCAGCAGCAGTAGTAGTAGTAGTAGTAGTAGTAGTAGCTGTTCCCTAGGCAGTCAGGCCGAACAGCCCCGAGTTCCTAAGGAAGGACATAGCAAAAACCAGGCTTTCCCACAGAGCTCTCAAGGAGTGTATGCTGTGTTGTTGGCATAGGTGATTGTGCTTAACCCTTTCGCGCAAGGTAAGTTTTATTAAGTTTCATGGCTCACGATTTTACTTCCCCGTGTGCTCCACTGGCAGCCAGCGGTACGCAAATTACATGTATTCTTGCCTCATTTTCGCCACCCAAACCTCAAAATGTTGCCCTGAAACTCACATCATCTTATTCGCCGATGTTTGTTCTAGCTGATAAGCCAAAAGAAAAACCAGAAAAATACGAATAAAAGTACATAAGGCCGCCGTGAATAAACATTTTGGAACGTTGATCTCACTTCCAAACATAGTCGTTCGAGTGTTTTCCATCATACAGAAAAATTTTATTATAAGTTTTGATAGAGAATTTCATTGGCTTTCTAATGAGGTATGTCTGGTTGTGATGGATGCGATTTGTACTTTTCGAGAAAATAGCCAAAAACTAAAAGCCATTTTTGTTAAAAAATTGATTTTTGTTCAGGGAGGCATACTGCAGAAGTTTTCTTGCACACCTTATGTTTTTATTACATAATCTTATGAAGAATTTCATAAGCTTTCTCCTGATACCTTTTTGTTTTGATACGCTTCATAGTTTCCGAGTAAATCACAAAAAACTACAGGGTACTCGCGGCAGCGGTGCACTTTCGTCATGCGTGACAATAACCGCCTATGTAACCACAACTTTTCATTAGAGAAATTATATAGTTATGTCCTGTACATACGTAGAATTCACTGATCTTTATCATGGTTCTTACAGGAAATCAATACGTTCAATAATTTTGGAGTAAATGGACGACAAAGATAGAACACTCTTCCTCGCCCGCAAGCGAGATAAAAACGCTCAATTTCCCTGGCTCACGAATACTTACATATTTTCGCTTGTTATGTTTAATTATTATTATTTTTTACTCAAATTGTACACAAGAAATATCATAAGCTCTTTGATAGTGCTCTCAGTAACTCGACATTTCCACTAGTCTTTTTGCTAAAGCTGACCTTTCTTCCATCTCTTATGTGTATATGTAAAAAACAATACTTATTTGTGAAAAAAATATAGAAATGTAGAAACAGGTCAATGTACAAATCAACAAAATATGGATAACTCACTTGCTCCA